>KQ435794.1:9848617-9862203 GCA_001276565.1 Melipona quadrifasciata | reverse complement strand
ACCACTCCCGTAAACGGTGAAAATCTCGTCTGCAGTGTCCTTTGCACTGTTGCCTTTTTTAAAGCAACGAAGCATAACATGCCGCAAATGCATCTTTTGGCTCTCCATATTGAACGGTGCAGAAAAAATTTTAAAAGAGACTTTGTCACCAACGAAACGTAATTTGAAAGAGCTCTGGGACGATTGAAACCGATGCCATAAACGGCTAAGAGATAAGCCTGCATGTTTAAACACAGCCACTTAGAGTCACTCATAGCGTGGCGCGGAAGAAACTTATGGGACAACCTAATATATGAAAATAGGATTATCTCGGTTGTCAAGTATTACAAAAATTGAACCGTCTATTTCAATTTTGCAAGGTGAATCGACACTGTTTCTAATTTACTGTCTTCTTGACCTATCTCAGAGAGTTAATTGCGTTGCTTATCATTGCACAAACAGTGCACGTAGTCGCGACTATCCATGACTGCCAAGGATGACAAATGAAAACCGCTTTACGACAACTCGCAGAAAACACACACGCTGTGGGAAACGACGAATTCAGCGTTTCGACGAGTAACGATAATATATTATTCGTTTATCGTAACAAGCGTGAGAGATGTCGACGTATGATCGATGGTTTCCTCTTGCGTGAGAAAATTTTACACCGTAGAATCGCATGTACGGTTGCTGCTATTAAAGCATCTCTGTACCGTTTAATTAGCAACTGAAGAAAATTCCATGTCGCAAGATGGAATGTCGAGGCTAATAAATAAAATTCCACTGGAAAATGGAAATGGCTGCGGCTGACGTAGCGACGGTTACGTTCGTCGGTGAAGTTTAGAGAAGACAGACGATGAAAATGAAGCGTGTGACGACTCGAGGACAACTTAGTGTCCGGCGCCAATGCGCGCGACTGAGGAACACAGGGTGCCAGAGCGCGGGGCAGCACCCCCGTGGCACGGACACCTGGCGTGTTACACACACTGGCCGCGACGTGCGCGCCGTGTACGCTTGTACCTAACCTACGGGATCACGCGGTATCTCTATAGTTTACCGCGTCTATCTATATCCATTTATTGCATCGCACGTCTGTTGCAATCTTCTCGTCATTCGTTTATCGGATTGCGAGCTCGCGCTGAGAAACGAGAAATATCGATTCGTCGTCGCTGTCGCGATAAAATGAATTTCGTAGCGTGACACGGGGTAAACGAGAGAGAGAGGGAGGGAGAGAGAGAGAGAGAGAGAGAGCGTGTGTGTGTGTGTTGCGCGAGATGAAACGGGCGAGAGTAAGGGAGTTAGAAAGCTTCCGTGGAGCGAGAGAGGGATAAGCACGGGGTGGTAAGCGGAAGAAGCGAAAACTCGGAGATTTCGATAGGTTTCTTTCATAGCGAGGGGAGAACCGTGCGGGAATGGAGTGAATGGGGAACGGTGACGGCGAGGTTCGTAGAAAAGTAGAAATTGGACTCGTTCCGTGTGTCGATGTGTCCTTCCGTTTGGTTTTATCGTGTTATCGCTCCATCGAACGGAGCCGAAAGAACGACGTTGTTGCGTTGCTTTCGTGGAATACGATCACGGTAGACTCTGTCTCTTAACTGGCCTCTCGGATTAACGCCGTGGCCGACAGTGTAACTTATTAGGCAAATAATTTTCGAAACGATCGGTGGATCGTTGTCTAGTATAAACGTTTTCTAAATTGGACCATCTTTTCTATTCACGATGTCACTTACAATTAGCACGAAGTTGTAGCGCATACTTGCAATTACATACAGTTGGATTGAATTTTGGTTATAGCCGTTGTAATTTTACCTCCAGTTTTTAGAAAGTGTGACTAGTTCGTCTGGTAGATAAATTTTGAATTTTTACAGGCGATATCTTTAATATGATTATGAAACTTATCTGATACTTGCACGATCGCCAAGAAATCTTTAATTATTAGGAAAGTGATAAATAGCACGCTGTTTGGAATTGCTAGTGATTGACCATTTTGTCAAATACATATTTAGACTTTCTTACTATCTCTAAGCCACAGAAGGCTTCTTAGAGTTATGTCTGTAAGTATATATTTGAATAAAAATTCCTGCGTAAAACAGACGTGGTCCAATTTCGAAATGGTCCAATTTTAAAATTATTCTGAAACCTCTCTGCTTGCAAAACTACACTACGAGCACGAGTATCCGATTAATGGAGCTATATTCTCAAGTGATCCAAAATTAGGGAACTCCTCCTCTATGTACTTACCTTTAACAACAAGAACACACAAACTACCTTGCATTGTAAAGCTATAACCATCGACGAATCTATTACGCAACGGTTGCTTCACGTCAAAGTCCACTATTACCATGAAAAAGTCATAATCTGTTTCCACGACAAACATCGGCCGATAGAGTGTCTACTATTTGCGCTCCTACACGTATCCCCTATTAAAGCACATTACCAGATGATCCACTTTACATTGTTTTAGCAAATTACAGCTGGTAATGGCCGAGCCGAAGATTGATGCGTTCGCGAAGTTAGAAACGCGTCCTTAAGCTCTGATTGATCAATCAATCCGTCTAAACTGCAGCTAGTTGAAATGCTCGTTGGCAAAGTTATCGCCAATTTTCAACCCGGAGCATCCTCCGAGAATTTTCGAATCCGCACGCAACAACCCCGACCAGAGGCAGACTTTTTCCTCGAGATTCTTTTTTTTTTTCGAGATCACCCGTTACACGCGCGATTATCTTCAATCAACGAACTGGTAGGGAGATACCTGCCAGTTTTCCAAAAGTTACGATTTCCACTTGTCCCTCGACCGTTTCTTTCACTCTGCAAAGAAACGATGGAACTTGGTCGATTAGCGGATACCCGGCTCCGGGAGCTGCACTGTGTCTTTCCCCGGATGATACTTATCCCCGGAGTAGCGTATCGCGGAGTCTCCGCGGCAAGGTGCATTCCGCGGAAGACCTTGCACCGACAAAGAATAGCTGCACGTGGGCGAATGGGTTGGCTAACGGAAATTACGAGAGGTGTGCTAACGCTTGTTGCGATCGCCACGGTAGATTCCAGAAACTGGATAGCGAGAGGCACCGTTCAATCCACCTCTTTTCCACCGTCCCTTTTGTTTCTTTCGCGCGCGGTTTCCGTCTTTTACCGTTAACACGCGCCGCGTTAATCGCGACGATTGTCCGCGAGAAATGGCTGGCCCCGTGTCAAATGTCGTGCAATTGATGCCACGATCGGCTAGAGAGTGATTCCAGTAAGTCGAAAAAGGCAACTTTGTTTCCTCGTCGAGCATGTCTGAATTTGGTTAATTTTGGTCTGAACTTTCCAATAGGGACAAATAATCGACAAAAGGTCAGTCTACAAGCGAAGGATAAAAAATAAAAGAAAACTGTTCCACGAGATGTTTTGTTTGACGGAGAAAATTAAATTCATCACGTGCAAAATTTTTGTACCAAATATTATTTCGACGTCGTCTGAATGGGACGATATTATTAAATTCTGCAATTACGAACGAAATGTATAAATGAAATCAAAAACACGCAACCATTATTTACTGCTTCGTAATATATATGTTAGTAAAATGTTTGGAACAATGTTTCATCTCAAATTTATCAAACTACACATTTTCATTCATTGTCAATTATTTTTAAAAATCAAAGAATTTATTTATCTACGGGAAAGAAACAAGTCCGAATTGGTAACAGTGAACATCGTCTCTGAAGAATTGTTGTCTTACACGGGACAAATTTTCAAACTCCGAAGCGACGTCACAAATGAAAAAATTTCATTCGACTTATATTTTTTCGTGTATAATTACCCCCTTCCCGGCTGTAGCACACGACATCCTGTACAGCATCGGGATCCTTCCCCAAGGAAATTACCGGTGGTCGACGAGAGCAGATCCACTCTCGCGTCATATAGAGTTAATCGTACGCGATTGCGAGCGGATTGCACGCTCGATTCTCACTCTCTCTCTCTCTTTCTGCTGTTACCAGCACGATCCATCACGGTTCTCGGCGACGGCGTTTTTACGACCGGTTGGCGTTGTCGAGCTTAAACTTGAGCTTAAATCATTCAGCGCCGGAGAGCGAAGAAGCTCCGAGACGGAGTAGAAATTGCCGGGAATAGCTATCGGCCAACTTCGTCGTTAGATCGAGAACAAGAATTCTTATTATTATCGCGCGAGGGTGAAGGGGGTATTTTTACAACGTCAAGTTCAAGTTGCACCGCGGCGCGAATATTTGCGGAACGGATCGATCAAATATTTGCATTTCGAAATCACGTTTAACGTATTTTCCAATGTAAATTTGAACACTTTGAGACACTGGCAAGCTCCTCGTGTAGATCAAATATGATTTCCATAATTAAACATGCGGCTGTGGTTGTCTTGGGGAAGTACGGCGAAGTAAGGAATCGGACGAACCGACTCGATGAAGATCGATCGATCTTCGTGTCGGGACGCGAATTTACGTGTCATCACTGAAGGTGATTTTAGCGGGGCCTCTTCAGGTGCAACGCTAATGCAACGAAAATTAGCGATTGGTCGATTTAGGTCACGTGATTCGCGAGGGGGCGTGGCGTTGTCTGCTACTGAGCAATCGCGCCTGCAATTTGTTTTGTATCGATTCAAACGTTTGCGTATCGATAAAATTTTATGGCAAAAGAGTCGTCTTCGTTTCCTAGTCAGAACAGGGCCTTTCAGTGAGACGAGTCCTACTGGGTCGTGCAGTTTTTTCTCCTGTTGAACCGGACGAACGAACGTCCTCCTCCTTCCTCCTCCTCGTTTCCCGTAAACGATAATAATCGAGCTATAACAATTCGCGTAATTTAAATTTAACGTGGACGAATGTTCGATGAACACGTTCTTCACGTATGTTTGTCTATAAAATCGAGAGAGTATTCTTCGAGCAAATGTTCAAAGTTCGTACTTCAGTTTTGTACGTAGAAACGGAGGATGAACATCACGTAGGATGACAGTCTACATACACACTGTACGAGTGTTCGAATAATTTCCACGAGCAACTATGTGACCAACCGTACGCACGTACGTACTCTGGTGGATGGCGCGATGCTAGTAAAACGAAGGGTTCTCGATACGCTCGGGAGAAAAACTTCATCGTGCATCGCCCCGGTGCAAGTGGAGTAGTAGAGTCAGCTGGCTCCTTTGCAACACGATCTTTCACGGCTCGAATTGCAACGCGGCAGCTCGCGGAGGTGCACTTCGCGTCTCAGGTACACGTACGGCCAGCCGTGCAAAAACGAGGCGGTTGTAAAACCGCCCACGAACGTACCAGAAGTATTTGAATAGCGTAACGATCCTGGCTCGCGAGAGATGAGATGGTCGAAAATGTCGTTCGCAGGTGCTAAAGTTACAGTCGAGCCGCGGTAACGGTTATCTTTGGACGACCAGCGAGACCTATACTCGTAAAAAACTACTATAGCCAGGGGGGTATAAAATTATAGCGCTGGCTAAGTAGTCGTGTTAACTTCCACACACGTACTTCGTACTTCGTCTTGAGAATTGGAGAAGAAAAAGGGGGAAAGGAAAAAAAAAAAGAAAAAAGAAAAAATCGGCCTCGTTCGAGCTTTAATAAAGACGTGAATTACCATATTGCTCTCGTTGTTATCGTTCTAACTATCAGCGTTGTAAAAGTAATTCGATGTAAAGTAGTTCGGGGACGCGTTTTACTCGAAGACTAATTATTCCTTTCTTTTGCACCTTCTTTCCTTTCGACGTTTCGCGTGCACGTACACCTGCTCGTGCTTTGGCAATGTACGTTCAAAGATTCCAATGGAAACTCGAAATTAGCAAATTGGATTTAGAATATCAATATCCTAATAGAAGATTCTACTAGAGGTGCGAGTTACGTCAATTCTCGACCGGTATTTTTAGATAGCAAATGTAATAATTTGGATCACATTTAACTTGGACTGTCTATTTAGTTTCAAGGTTCTCTAATTTGAATCGGAAGGATTAATTTGGAGAACGGTTTTAGATTATGGATCACTTAAAATTTTAACGAAATTGATAAAAATAGGATCGTTTCAGTTGTTAAACGTGCGAAGTGATACAGGGTGGCCAGAATTAAGAAACGGGGAACCTAATCTAGGTAAACTGAGCGTGACACAATATAATGTTTCTGTACTTTTATTTTAATTTACCAAGATGAGATATTTTTCACCTACCATGTCTCTGTACCTAGAAAGATTACTAGTTAAATTTTAAGCATGACGATCGATGACTCTAAATAAATTCTGAATAAATCATTTGACATTTTCGTAACGACATACACGATGAACAGAGCAACGTGTATGCGAGAACAATTTTTTAAAACATGGACACGTAACTTTCAAGCGTTTCATGGATTTGGCACATCCTTCAATGTTTCCTACCCTCAGAAACAGCCTGCTTTACTCGTAAGACACTGGCACACTGCAACATCACTAGCTAACGTCCGATTAATTATTCACAGCGCAATCGACGTTCAAACGTCGACGAGCCCGGCATCGAGCGTAACAATCTTCCGTAGACGCTGGAAGGCGTATAGAGGCGTAGACACGAGGTATTCAAAGAGGCATTAAATTGCCACGTCGTCTGGCCGTGTGGTCCCGGCCGGGGTGCGGAATCGCGGCGTCTAGGCTCGTTCAGCGACAGTTGCGAAGAAATTTGCAAGGGGAATCACGATTTCGGTTGCCACTCTTTTACATAGTTTGGCAGTCTCGATCACAGGCATTCGTAACGAGAATCATTTGCACAAGGACGGCAGTAAGAGGGTCTGGGATCTGAATATTCGCCGTGATTTGGACCATTTCACCTGGTCGTTTCCACGAGAGGTCACCTGGGGCACGAACGCCGTACTCTGCAGTTTCCCTGCGCCTCTGAATATTCATTCAGCGACGAGTTGGCTGGCCCGCGTTTAAATAGCCCGCCACATTCTCCGTGGATCTCTCTCTCTCTCTCTCTCTCTCTCGCTCTCTTGCTCTTTCGCTGTGTCTGTCTCCTCTTCCGGATCCTATCTTGCCACCCCCTCCTGGATCTCTCGATCTCTCGATCTCTCGATCTCTCTCCACCACCAAGTCGTACCCCTACTTTTCCGCCGCTTTATTTCCTCGCTTTCACGTTCGCCGTGGTAGTTTCTGTCCCCGGCCACTTAGTCTTCCACTTCTCTCGCCCCGATAATCCGCCGGTATCGTGCATCGGCGACTTTGTAACACGACGATTTCGCGGCGGGTCGTTACGCTGATAAGTAGCTACACGGAGAAATGGCATATAACCGTTTTATCTGTGTGTAACCCTTTCACCTGCGCGAGATCGTACACCGTTGATCATACACAACTAACGCGAACGTCGGGCCGCGTGCACATTCGTCGTTTAACCTTTTAAACTCCCGTCTGTGTATTGAAACGGCAATTATGTATATTTTTCTGTCCGTTCTAAATTGCTAGAACGATAAAAGAATCCTATTTCAACGAATCTCTTTAATTTAATCTCAACGCAATTGGCGAAACGAAGAAACGAAGTGGTTTGAACATTTCGTTGAAATTTTAGAACGATTGAAACATGCGTCTTTAAGTTTGTGCGGATTCTTATGAAACGAGAATGAATGTGAAAATGATCGCAGGGGATCATCAGCGGAGAGAGAAATGCGTCAATCGTCACCTAACAAGAATATCATTACTTTTAGTGTTCCCCTTGATAACAAAATACATCGTCGCACACAATTTTTGACTCGCCAAAACCTTGACGATAACACGAATTGCCAACTGAAAGCTTCATTTTGCACGTTGTCTGTATCTATCGGAATGAATTAAAAGAAAAGGAAATCAAAGGAACTCTACTATCTTTAGGAAATTCCTGCAATATCGACCGATTGTCGGGAAAAAGTCCGCGTAATTCAAATCCACTTTGCTCGTCGGTCAACCGTCTGTGCGTTATACGTATTGTATATATTTACATCCAATCTTGCGCTGCCCAATGCAACATCATTTTTAGAAACGTCACGACGAACTCCGTCTAATGAAATCATTTCCTTGACGTGACGAGGAAATGTCCTGTTTTATTCAATTAAAACACTTTGTTTATTGATAACTACGGTGCAGGACTTGTTTCTAAAATTGATGTACGAAGATCTTAACAAACGTTCAAATTTGTTAAAAAAAAGTAGCGCGTTACTATTTTTGAAGTGGATCACTTTTCCGATATTTCGTCGAACCAACTCGAAATAGAGATCAAAACCGACAATTTGGTATAACGGACCATTTCTACCAGTTATTTTTGAAAAGATTTAACATCGTTACTGTCAAATCAAACAAATCATCTGCAAATCATGTTTCACCTGAATTGACTTCTTGAAATAGTGAAGTTTAGACATCGATGAGAATCTATTGTTACCAAACTCACATTAGAATGTAAAAGTGGAACGAAATTGAAACCAAGCCTCAACGAGCGAGATCGTTCCGAGCGAAATGATTTACTTTATTAGAGAAATGTCCAAGCCCGTTGCCAACTGACAAACAGAGTAATAACAGAACACCGTCTGCATTTTTTATCGCGACGCGTTGGCTGGCTAACAGGTCACGGTAATAGAGCAAGGTGCGATAACAAATGTGTACGCAGCTTTATGGTGCACACACCTGTTCCTCTCTCTCTCTCTCTCTTTCGCGTGTAATGTACATACATACACGGAGATATTACCGCGAGGCAGCCGACTGGCATACCTATTATCGAGTATCGTCGATACACTGGCCGAGTCGCGTCGTACCCTTTTCGATAATCCGAATTACAGATATCGAGATGTGGGATCTGCACGCAGGCTATAATCGTCGGGGGTTCGCCGACTCGCTCCGTAGCTTCGTCACATCGCCATTTGGATTATTTATCGCTTCGGTGTTTGCCGGACCGTGAACGATCGCTTACCTTTCGCCTAACCTTCTTTCGAACGCTTCCCTAGACATCCGGTACGATTTGCTGGCCGATTCTTACGATGGTATCGCGTAACAAGACTGAAAGAGGGATACTGAATGCACGTACGACGAAGAACAATGGTATCCACACGTTCAAAAGTCGCATTTTCTCATTCGAAAGAACAGCTGTTGGTCAACGTTTATTAACTTATTGATAAATTAATATATTGTAACATTAATATATTTATATTAATATTTATTAACTTATTAATTTATTTTTATCAACTCGTGCTGACTCAGATGAACGCTCATGTTTCGTTAAACTTCATTCACAACTAACTCGCGAACGGTCGACTACAAATGCGTTACTATAATTAATTCGAAATTAATTTTTATGTTGATAAATTAAAGTAACAGTAGAATAATAAATTAAAATATAATGTATTGCGATTATGTCGTAACGTGATACGTTATTTTATATTGTTGGGTTCAAGTAAGCCGACATTGGCCGAGCGAGAATTAAAATATCATTCGACCTGCACCGTGCTTGAATTCAACTCATGTTTTAACCAGGAAATGAAACGAATAATTCAGTCAAATTATTATTATCGTGCTTTGGGAGCAATTGAAAAATGATTTGACGGACAAGAAGGAACCAAAGGAATTAATTAAATTATTGAATAAGAAGGAACGAAAGAATTATTGAAACATTCAATATTAACACTAGGTTTACGGACGTTTCTTATATACCTATCTCTACGGCACCCGTCAAATTGACGGGTGAATAAAAAAACGCACTTTCTTTAAAAAACCGACTTATTCAAGTTAACTCCAAATTGCACAATATTTGCCTTCACGTTTAAATAAAGTATCAAGAAATAAAAAGTCCTTTAAAAAATATCATGGAAATAATAACAATAATACTAACGGGTAATCTTACTTATTCAGTATATATTCAGTATATATATATATTAGGTATACCACATATGAATCTCAAAAAGTAGAAGGCTTAGGGAAAAAAAACCATTGTGTATAAATTCTTTGGAAGAAATGATTAATTTACGATGCAAAACGGTTGAAATCGATCAAGCGGTTTTCGAGATATTTCATTGCAAAGTTTGAATTCCGTCAAATTGACGGGTTCCGTAAATCTAGTGTTAAAAATGTATTAATTAGGTTTTCGAGTAGAAACTCCTTGATAGAATATAACTTGATTTTGAATATTGTTTCATTGTCGATTCTGACCAGTTCGTTCTCATTTAAATCGCAATCGATTGACAAGTGGGGGAAAAGACGAATCTATTAAATATGATCTTTGAACTGATTATATAACACTTTTCGGTACTATTCTTCGTCTCGACGTTTCAGTTTTAATATTTCTCAAAATTGACCAATTTTAAGGATGCATACTGTTCTCCGATTTGCCGATTCGACGAGGATGTTACATTGGCGATTTAATATAAATCAAATTTAATATTTAATAAATGTGTACTAAAATTTAAATCTTCTGCGTTTCAATTTTCCTTTAAAATCGGCACTAATCTTCCAGATAACCCAGTATGTTTAAATATTAAATGTTACGTTATAACGTATTTATTCCCGAAATCGCGAAGTCATTCGCGCGATCGTAATTTCCTTGGACGTTTCTCCGATATCGCATCGCGTTCATCTCTTATAAATAAAGCCTCGAAACTCTTTCGTCAATCTGTCTTAATCGAACGGATATCTATCAATGTTTAATAATTAACGTCACTGAGACAAACGACCAACAATCGGTAAATTTAGATTTCTCAACGTTTCGGGAATTGTCGGCGTCTGAACTGTTATTGACAGCCCTTTTGACCCGGTTTCCGCGTTTTCGATCAAACGTCGTTGAAGTCCGTGCAAAAAATTTGCCAAACGGTCGTTGAATTTCCTCTCCTATTAATTTCGTTAGAAAATTCGAATTCCCGGAGCTCGTCGCGAAACAGATCGCCGATTTGTCGAGGTTGAGAATGAAAAGTTTCTATTTTCTAGCTAAACAGTTGATTAATAACGATCGGTGGTCAATTTTCAAGACGTCCTTAACAAAGTCAGAGTTGTTTTTCCTCGAATGGAGATAATTGCATTTGAAACGTACATTATCAGGAGAAAAGCTGAAAATTGGACGAAAACAAGTGAAAATGTTTGGACGAACGTGCGCAAAGACGGGACAAAATTCGGCGAGTCTCGCCGTTTTTACTGAAAATGGCAATTTCTGTCGTCGGTATACGAGAATGATGCAAAATTACACTCTCCCGTTACAAATATCTCAACACGCGAGAAAAACAAACCGGTTGCAATTTTAAACACCGCGACCGACAAATACGATTTCGCTGGATCGTACGCTTTGGCAATTTAGACGCGATCGGTTTGAGCACGCTCTGCTTGTTTTTTGGTTTGTTGTTTTTCTGGTCGTACAATCGCGCAACGATTACGCCGTACAAGATCCAATCGCGCGCGCAGTCAATTTCATTGCATTAAATATTTGCCGGAGCAGCTTCATTTACCTCTGGTGTATTCTATTTAATTTTTTGCGCAATCGAACGGTATCTGTGTATCAATTTCTCCCGCTCTTTTTAACACAGTCTGACCTTTGGCGAGTTTCCGCTTCAACGATCGTCGATCTCGTCGTTTGTACCTCTGCATAATATTTTTTTGCCGATGATCGGCAATAATTTTTTTTCGAAAAAAATCTCCGTTTTTCCCGGAAAATCCGCGAATATAAATGTTTATATGAATTACACAAATTTACATAATTTATATCGATGAATCTTGTCCCGTTTCTGAATTATACAATACACCCTCGAATATGTTTTCCTCGAATATCAATTCGACATCAACTTAAATTGCAGTTTGTTTCAGTCGAAAATCTCCGACGCGCGGTTGACGTTAACCGTTTACAGGAAATCCCGCGTTTACTTCGATTTCACACGGGGGTGACACTCGCGCGCGGCAGGAGCGTCGTTTTACTTTCGAAAAAATTGTTATTTACGCTGGCGAGCTTATCAGCTTGGCGAGAAACGCTGCGCACAGTCGGACGTGACTGGTTGCGACGCGACGACGAGGCTCGCGGAAACGCCGCTTTGCCCGAGATCGACGTTATTTATTAATCACAGCCTTGGTTGGAGGCTCAAAGACCGTTGGTAGACTCATTCATCGGCCTCGTCGCGCGGATATCTTGTGTACTTCTTTTTGGCGCCTTTCATCCACTACACTTATCTCTCCTTTCTCTCTTGGTAGCTTCCCTACTTTTATAGCAGCTTCCGCCCTCTCTCTCTCTCTCTCTCTCTCTCTCACGCTCGTTCTCTTCTCACTTTCAGTTCGGAGCTTGTGCGCGCGGCGAACGCAATGTCTTTTCTCGAAACTTGTCGTCGCAATCGGACGCAACGAATTCCACCGCTAAACGACCGTATACGGCGAAGGTATTGCCAGCCGAAGAGGCGAATCCGCGATTGCGCTGTCGATGCGGCGCTCGGTTGACAAATTCCCCGACAACCGGCCGAGAAAGTTTATTTATTGGGATTACGTTTATAGAAGCTGTGCGTTCGCGATTACGTTTCACGAGCTGCGCCAGAGTTGCGTCAAACCTTATCCATTTTAGCTCTTTCCCACATTTGCGTTTCAGGTTTTGCGCGTACGGATTTTTCGTCGGTTTCGTTGGCGTTTGAGAAATCAGAGAGGCAGAAAAGTAACGTGACACACGCGTCGAATTATACTTCGATTAACTCGGGACTTGCAGGGATTTCTTCGCCGCGTTTGACCTTTCCGTCGTGAAATGGATTTTCACGATTACGGATTGTCACACGCGGACGCACTGTTGAAATTTCGACATCAACGTTGTGTCCAATTTATTTGACAATTTCTCTCTTTCTCTATAGTCAACGATCGACGATGGGTACTATAGTCACATTGTGTAATTTTCCAGCAACAAATCTAGTAAAGTGTAAGAGATTAACAGTAAATAGTAAATTAGTAATAAATTCTAATTATACTAAATTTTAGTAATATTACACTTAAATTTTATTAATATTATACTAACATTATATAATAAAATATTAGTAATAAATTCTTATTATGCTAAATTAGCGATTAATCTAAATACTACAAGTAAACGATAAACAGTTATTAATAAACTCTACAACAAGTAATAAATAAAAAATGAACGAAACAAAGACTTGCGGATACAAAAGTGGATACAAAATGAGCAAGCCGGGTGAAAAATGTGTTGCAACGTATATATATATATATATACGAGAAACAGAAACCGAGGAAGTTAATATTAAATCGCTCTAGTTTAGAACTAACAAACAAACTGAACTAATTTAGTAGTCCAAGCATTCCATTCTTGAAAGGTGTAAGAGTGGAACTGGAGAAGAAGTTCTCCAGCAAGTGCATTAAAGTTGATTAGATTCACGACTTCCGGATTGCTAGGGCGATAAATTATTGCTTGCCTCTTTAATGGGTTAACGTTTCCATCGCTTGCGAATGAAACGTACGCTTCACCGTAAATCGTACACTCGGCGGGGGTATTTGTCTTTTACATAATGTCGTCGAGACGCTGTTGCAAAGTATGTCAAGAGAAGGAGAGAGTGAGAAAGCCGACGATAAATTTTCGTGGTGCAGCGGAATTCTTTGTTTGAAAAATTTCCAGCCACGAGTAAATGAATTCTCATCGGTCGGACCTGAAATCGAAAAAT
>KQ435794.1:9809425-9846449 GCA_001276565.1 Melipona quadrifasciata | reverse complement strand
CGCGCTCTTTTTCGTCCTCCTTCCTTCTTTCATTCTTCCCTTTGTTTCTTTTCATCGTCGTCGTCGTCGTCGTCGTCCGTTCGACGCCCGTGTATTTTTACTTGTACCAGCAATAATAGTTTTAGACATTTATAGTAATAATAATAATAACAACAACAACAATAATAACAACAGTAGTAATAGTAATAACAATAGTAACAATAATAATAACAATATCGTTTAAATATTTTTCTCAATTTTTCCAACTCTTATATAGCGTGCCTTACGTTATCTAGCGTTAAATAATACTTTTCCGTATGATAGAGAATGAGCATTGTATTTTATTAGAAAGTATCCAAGCGAAATATTCACGAACGTGACATTCGTCTTTTGATAAAAATATCATTACCTCTTATCGAATATGAGAAAGCAAACAATCTTTGAAACAAACAGCTAGCAGACTCAAATCGAAGATCTGAAATCACATATTTGGGAAATATTCACTTTAGCCAAGAAATGAAAAACTCGACACTTTTCTTTCTCAATTGTCTTGTACACAATACATTGATACGTGTGCACACTGTCTCTAATTAACTGTCGCCGTTCGACCAGAATGTTTCCCGTCCCGCGCACTTCCTTTCGACTCGTCTCGTTGTTTCCCCAAGTTTTATCAACGCCCGCCGCCACTCCCGCGCTATACGTGCAATTCTCTCGCGGCTTTTCCCAGAGCCGTTTCCCCTTTTGCCTGTTTCTTGGCCCGTTTTCGACCCCGCGAACGTATAAATCGATGGTAGATAAGGTTAATGTACCGAAAGCGCTCGATCGCGTCGTTAAAATCACGTTTCGTTCGAACGCCATTTGGAAACACGTCGTGGAATCGCGCTTGCAGCAGCGTTTTCATTGTTATCGCGATTCTATGGCCCTTTATACAAGGATTCGCCTGTTATTGTTCTTTCTCCTTTTGCGGAATAGTCGCGTTTAAACGGTATGAATAAACGGTGCTTTTTTTTGTTTTCTTTCTTTCTCCCTTTCTTTTTTCCCCTGTTCTTTTTTTTCTTCGTACGATTTATATATCGGGCCGGAATCTACCCCAGATTCCCACGGTTGAACGACCCTTTCTTTTTCGAGATTTGCATTGAAATTCGATCGACGTCGCCGACGTCGCCGGAATTAACCTTCTCGGTGATGGTGACTCCGCGCGACACGCGTGATCGATTTGGGTGGACAGGGATCGGTTCGGATCGGGATCGGGAGGGGAAACGGGGGAAAATGAAAGGAGGAGATACACGAGTCATCGTGCTTTAATTTTCCCTCACGATCCGGGAGAAACGGGATCCGGCGTCCCGGACCTGTTCGATTACTTTGCCCCCCTCCGCCACCCCTTACATGTTTGCAATCTCCTACGTGAAATCTTTCGAATCTCTTTACCTCGGGACTACTCTGGAATCTCTCGGACGTTGGCTTTCTCCACCGCGACACTTACTCCCGACCACGGGAAAATTAAATCCGTTTCATTCCTATTTGACTACCGCGGGATGAAAGCTCGCAGTTGAGCGGAACCGATCGCTCGTGGGTTCGTGACTTCCGACACGGCGGTTTGGAGAAGAGTTTGGCCGAAACTGAATTTTTAGCTTCTGCTCGTTTTTAATTTATCCACGACTGAAATCGAGCGGTCTTTTGAGTATCGTGACGCTATTGCGTTGTACGTCTTCACCGCTCGTTTCGTGTATGTATCTTTTTCTTGTCGCGACTCTTTAACGACACGTTCCAAGATGTTACCTTCGCGTTTGGAAACGTGTTCGATCTTTTCAGAACGTCGATCTTTCGTAGTATTACCACGCAAATATTTTGCTGCGGTTGTTACAGTCATTTTAGGACCTTTCGGACGGATAGCTTCGAAGCGCTTAGCGTGTTTTGCACTTGCCAAGACAGAACCGAGGATACTAATGCGCATTACAGACTGATTCATATTTTTATAGTATCACGATCTCCCACTCGTTCGATACCAAGTTTCAACGACATCGCGTCCACGCTCTTGCGAAACACGCTGTAGATAATCAGAATCGCGTTTCGCTCAACGGCCATAAACACGTAACAACACGCGTCTGACGCTCGCGGGAGATCGCACGTGAAGAGAGGAGAAAGTCCGGCGCTCCACCGCGGACAATCGGAAACCGGCGGCGGCGGCGGCGGCGACGACGACGCTGGAGGGAAGTGGACTCTCGATCCACGGCTCGTCTCGTGTCTCGGGACTGGAAAGTAGGCCGAGCCACGCCTAACAGTGACTCGTTCTTTCAGATGCATGCAGCGTGCACCACGCTTGTACTCCTTATGTACGGCCGAACGGTCTCTCGTTCGTGTTGCGCCGCACTTTTCCATGCTTCTCGGCCGATCCTCTGGGAAACGAGCGGCGTACGAAACTACGTAACGTGGTTCTCCGTTTCCGCGAAATTTACGAGCGTGCTGCGAGGGGCTATCGTCGAGTCTCGCTCGCGAGCTTGTTTCCTTCGCGTTTAAAACCCGACACGGGGATTAGAATGCACGAGCCCGATTCGATACCGGCGCGATTTATCGCGTGTCGATCCCGGGCTCGTTGCCGCGCTGCTGTCGATGAACCGTTCGCGCGACGAGGAATATGACGAGGAAAGGGGAACGCTTATCTCGCGCTCGCGGGGGCCTCGATCGTTCTTGTTTCGGGGCTCGACACGCGGCCGCGCGCGGTTAAATTCAATTTGAGACTTTACATCGCGCTCGCACGGAGAAATCTGATTATACTAATGGCATTTGTGTACCGGGGGGGAGTTGTAAAAAACGGGTGCGGCATCGATCGGTGACCGATGATCGCGGCGATGGGATTCGAATCGCGCGCTTCTGTCACGTTGAACGTCTCGTTGAAAGGTGGGTTTTTCAATCTTGAAAATGTCGATTTTCACGCGTTTCGCGGGAAATTTCAACACACAAAATTGCGCTCAGTGCAATTTATGGAAACGTGAAAAAGATATTCGAACGAGCTTCTATCTTTCCCCTCTTTTGTTGCATCTATATATCAAAAGAAAATTGTAACACGGAAAATTCTTTTCTGATGATTTTAAATGCCTGTAAATATACTTGTCGCACTTGAATTCAATTGCTTACAATATTTTTCGGTGAATTTTTATTAGACAATATTATCGACCGCAATGATGACCACATTTTTACGTACAAATACCTGTAACTTATAAAGAATCAGCGCGTGTTCCTCGTGCGATGAATGTTCAAAGCAAGGAATCCACAGTTCTCTTCAAAGTGCTCGTACCGGTCAAAAAAAAAATAAAACCTCGATTTGTGCTCGAGCTGACTCGAATCCCCCCAAAGTGTCTGAAACCTCTTTCGTCACTTTTGTTGATATAATCTCAAAAAGAAATAGCACCGAATTCAAAAACACACGGCAGAGCTGGCAAGTCGGGGGGAACTTTCACGATACGCTTCGACGTATATATATACGAGACGGAGGCTCGGTAGGAATTCGTTTCAACAGAAAATTTAACCCTTTGTCGCGCGCATAGATGTTCATCCGATTTGCCACTTAATCGCGAATGTATTCGAAGCGTCGTCGGTTGCTGCGAAAGCTGGACAAATAGAAGCTCGAGCTTGGCGACCTCTCTGCATAATGCATACCATCGTCGTCGTCGTCGTCGTCGTTGCCGCGCGCGCGGTCCTCCACCGCGTTTTCTTCGTTAGCCTTTTATCTCGAGACCTGCTGCCTCCTCCCTCCTCGCCCGTTCTCTTCCTTCCTTTCCCTGCCTTTCTCTTCCTTTCCCTTGGTTCCACCTCTTGTCTCGCCTCCGCTGTGCGAGAAGTCGCGCGTGCACAAACCCTCCCCGCGAAAACGAGAACAAAGACACTGGCGCTTCAGCCACCTTGATGGCCAGCGCCATCCCCCTTGTTAAGAACCGGCGAGATTTTAAGAAATGTCTCCAGTTTCAACGCGGCCACGCGCGAAACTTTCTCGCGCGGCGAGCGAACGAGCTGTGTGCGTGCTCCATCACGGGGCGACGTGTTCCTCCACCGACTCTTCGAGATGGAGTTGCACTCTTTGTTGCTCCGTGATCGTTTTCTGATTCGACGAACGGCCCTTCGTTTCCTCTTCTCTTCTCTTCGGCGAACATTAACTTAACCGGAACGTGTCGCATCGAAAGCATCGCGCGTATCGATCATCAGTTTGAAAAATCGAGAATTCACATATAGTCATAGGTATAGTTTGAAATTAAGTTATTTAGTTGTTCGAATTTTCGATTTCGTTTAGTTAGCTGCTCGATCTGTGAAAATGGATCAGTAAAACAGTAGTGAAATACGTACTATATAAATCAGCACGTGGAACTTTAGCGAATAAAATTTCCCCGAATAAAATGGATTACTCGCGCAGCTTCTGCTTTTGACCGGGTTTCTTCAAATTCATCGCCGGCTGATATCTCTGACGCACTCCCGTTAACGTTGTTCTACGTACTTACCGTGGATGCGCGCAACTAGCAATAAGTAGCACATTTAGGTAACTTCTTCTTTCAAGTTCCTCCGGTAGCAATAAAGCGCCGAGGGACCTAGATTTCAACGGAGCTACGTAGAATAGCAGCGGAGCGTGCTGCTTTGAAGTTGCGTGATTAAATATTTATTATGTTCCTGCACCCCCCCACCCCCTCCCCATCCCCCCCTTTCAGCAGAGGGCGATGGTATTACCCTCTTTACGGCCATTACGCTCGTTTCTTTGTTCAAGCGAGATTTTGTTTTCTTTCTCCTTTCAGGAATGACGATCGGAGCGGCGATGACGAGGATTGAAAGTTACCGCTGATTCATAGGATACACCCTGCAGGGCCACTCGCCACCAAAATGAGCACATCCCTGCGAATTTTGGCGCTGATCAGCTTAGCTGCGCAGAACGTGGCTTGGCCGCAAGATCCTGTTCCTAGGATCCACGTCAAACATCGTGAGTAACTTTGCTTGCACTGTCGCGTGGAATTGAGCCCCTCGGTTGACGAGTGACGGAATTTCATAGCAATAGAAGCAACGAAATTTACCAGAGGGACGGCAATTATCGAAGGAGGCAGCTCCGTTTTAGTGAAAAGCTAACGAAAAGTCAGGCGTGCGTTTCAAACGAGTTGTTTGCGATCATCCGACAAACCTCGGTCAACTCATTTTCACACGCGATGGAAGATCACATTCGGTCAACTTTAAGATTACATTGTAAATAAACAAATCGCACCTGACTACTCTTGGTTTCGTAGCTTTCCTTTCAAGCTCAATGAGGTTGCATTTTCTTCTTAATTCGTCGCGCGCAGGAGTTTTTGGGACGCTCGAGCTAATTAACTTGGTTCACAGTGTCAAGTGAGGGCCTCAGTTATGCTTTAGCATTAATTCAGGGCGAAAGTTTTTTAACTTTTGAATCTGTAATTCGTAATTTCCACGATTCTATAAATTTCTCGAAATTTTCCGTCGAGTGCGCAGTCAGTCACGAGAGTCAAATCTTTCGGAATAAAAAGTTTTTAATATTTTATGCGCGCTAATTTATTTATTCGATCAAGTTATGAAAAAAATGAAGATGTTTGCATGAAAACGAAAATTTGCAAACTTTGTTGTGCGATCGTGTTAAAATCCCCCTTTATTGTTGTAACTGCATTCGGAAGAAATGTTGCTCGCTTTGCTATACATGTATATATTAAGAGGCACCGTCAATATTTTAGAAATCTAATTTCAATTCAACAGATCAATCAAGATCAGCGAAACGTTGAAAAATTTTTCTTTCTCCCTGTTTCAAGTATTTGAAATTTTGCAGATGCACGTGGACTTCCGTGACTGACTATACACGTGCGCGGATCATCGGAGATGACGACTGTGAAAAATCTGCGAAATTTGCGATCCGCGTCTCTGTCAGCGGTTAATCGTTTCATTAATTTCAGAACGTCGTTTGCACGCAGAAAATTATCGATTTTCGTTCACTTTCGAGAAATTTACTTCAAACAGACGAACTCTGCTTTTAACGTTTAGAAACATCCGACTCAACCCGCGAATACTGTTCTAAAATTGAATCGTTCGCTTTATTTACCGTTTCAATAGATTCGATACGTGCATGAAATTGATTTCTTTATCCTCTTAACGAGTTATTTGACGCTGTTCTTGTAATGATCGTCTCTTTTCAACTCGTGGAATTGTTTCCCTAGAAAATACGAACGAAACGACAACGGTGCACACGTTTCCGAGACACTGGAACGCGCGCCTTAAAAATCATTAAGGAAAGTTATCAAAGCGCAAAGAAGTATTTATTTGCGAAATAATACGGATAACACGAAGTAACGTGAAATTTTCATCTATTGCAATAAACTTGCGCGAAATCGGCTACGTTTATATTTTAAAGCAATATTTCGTATTTTAGATTGATATTGAGAATTGGTATTATTTAGGAAGTGATATGATACGTATTATAAATGATTAGTACATGTTACATTATTGCGATGCATTAAAGTATCTCGTGCGAGGTCGGCTAGAGTGTACAAATTGATACCGGGGATCGGTATTTCTGAAATAATAGAATATAAATTTCTCGCGTATATTATGATATCTCGTGTGAAATCGGTTGCTTGGGATATTATTCGTCGTCAGCACGTTGTCACGCGAAACCGATACGATTTACACCTGTGGGAGGGAATATTTAATTTCTAGAAAATATTCTGTTACAATAAAATTGCAGTGAAAGTGTATTTTATGATATTATCTAGTTATTTATATCGTGCCTATAAATTTTCTGTCCGTGATTAATTCATTTTACAACAACGATACAAAAGGGGAAAAAATAAATACGTATTGATGACGTAAAACGTACCACGTGCAAAATAATTGTAACGTAACTTGTAAACGAGCTTAAAAGTGAATCATTCATTCATTTGATAATTAACGGACATCCTGAAAAGGAAAAGAACGAAAAATAACAATATCAAAGAAAATTGACAAATAAAAAGAGCCTTTGTATATTTTATTTTAAATATCAAAGAGCCAATTTTTAAATAAAATTAATCAATTATCACTTGCGAAATAAAGATTGGGATCGTCCTAAAATATTTATAGTGATATAGAAACGTCAGTCATTGTGGTTAAAGTGTCATCAGAATAAGTGTTTTTCAATTTATATGTTAGAGAATTTAATTTCCAAGCCGCAAATGTTCGTTTCGCATTTTTAGCATTGCAAAGATACGTACGGCAGCCTCGATTTAGATCATAAAGTCTAATTGCTCCCACCTGGGAGCTGCGACCTTTTTGCAATTTAACAAAAATCCCACTGTTTTATACAGTGGCCCTCGTGCGTGTATCATGAATATTACACGGAACATTTTGAGATTTAATTAGCACCGTAATGACGCGCGACCGGCAAGAATTTAAATAACAATAATAATTTGAAAGTACGTATAAAAGTTTCAAAGTATCCGCTGCAAACGTGTAGCTGCAATTAGGAAAGTTTGTACACGGTGTAAATATACAATAAGCGGCAAAAATAGCGACCACGTACGCCGAGACTTATTAATGGACTACGTACGAACTTTCACGTTGCGGAAATTGTAACTGAACAGAGATTCGTTTCACTCGAGTGTATTTGCACTAAACATTTTGCAGCTGTGCATTTCCAAAATCGTTTCAAACTTTATCGCTGTAATTACGATTACGATACTTTTGACAAAACTTTCAAAAATGTGGAAATATATTCGTAGATGGAAAGATATCGACGACTGTGCAATAAAAGATCTCGCTGAGCCACTGTACAAAAGAGTCGGCTGACCGGACACGAACGCCCGAATAAAACGCCGTTAAAAAGGAAAGGGATCGAGAGCCATATTTCCACAGAAGCATTTCGATCGTCATTTTAACGCGTAATGTCTCATAATGCCGTTGCGTGCGAAAATCCAATGAAACGAACCCGCACCACTCACCGCTCTATTTTACACACGTATCGAATTATCAAATTGGTCCCGGCCGACGTTCTCGGATACACGGGCGCCGGCATTAAATTGAGATTAATCAAATTAATCGATCAAAATGGTCCATGGCCAAGTGGCATTCGCATTTTACGCGACTACGCTTCGCGCATTCCTTTTACGTCATTAACTGCGACGCGCGAAATAATCGCGCGCGTTGTGCCATTTGCCACGCGCGCCCTCTTTTTCGGCCGTGTTTTCATCTGCCAGAGCAAATGCAATTGCGAATGAAACGAAGACGACCTTTCTACCATGAAGTTTTATCGATACGCAAACATTCGAATCGATACGAAATAAATTACAGGCGCGATCGCTCAGTACCAGACGACGCCACTCCTACTCGAGGTCTAGCCCACGCCCCCTTGCGAATCACGTGACCCAAATCGACCAATCGCTAATTTTCGTTGCATTCTCGTTTCGTTCGCTCGCCACAACGAGCGGATAGATTATCGGGAACAACAAAGCACGTCTCGTGGTAACAAATCGCTAAAGAAAACTAAGGCAACGATATAAAAGTATAAAAAAAGATTAACGGAGCATCAAAGACTAGCAATAAGTCATGGCTAACGCAAGTAACAGTCAAGTGAACGTAGATTGAATCTCAAAAGCAGGAAAATAGTAAACCAATACATTTATTTCTAGAAAATATAGAACATGTAAAATTTTGTGCCACACAATTGCCACTGAAACTTCAAAATGTAGAAATACCAACAGACGTAATACGAAACCTCTTGCAATTGGGCGAGAACGCACGGGAAAAATCGTACAACGCCTCGTTATCTCGAAAGTGGTCTTCCGTGGAATTCGTTCCGCTTGATTACTATGACGCGCGGACAGATTATCGGGAACAATAAGGCACGTTTCACGGCGGCGGGTCCGACGGAAAAGTTTCGAGCTCGATTCATCCCACCGGTCTCTTTTGTCCCGTCTATCATCCAGACTCGGAGGGATCTAATCTCTCTCTTTCTCTCTCTCTCTCTCTCTCTCTCTCTCTCTCTCTCTCTCTCGCGCGCGCGTGAACCGTGGAAGATACCAGCAACGGTATTACGATAACCGGCTGGAATTGATAGTAATGAAATCGCAGCTCGCGATCGTTCGTTCGTTCGTTCGGTAGCTAATTTTCCACGTTATCTTCATCCCGCGTCCGTGTCGTAGTCTTTCTCACTCTCTCTTTCTCTGTCAATGCTCTCGAGCACGGATGCTATTTGCACGGTAGCTTACCGGGAACAATAACGCGCCGTTCCGCGGCAATTCGCCGATAAGAAAAAGTTAGTTCACTCTCTCCGGGCCTCCTTGCGACGCGACGGTCTTTTCACACGGGGAAAATTTCATTTCCTTCGCGCGAGATAAAGAGAAACGCTGCGCAGGATCTGACGTTAACGCAGAAAACGCGCGTCCAGTTACGATTTTCAGCGAAACGATCCGAGGAGGGAAGCGAGGAGATGGCTGTCCCACGAATTGAAAACGGGTTGCTTCGGTTATGCTTCATTATGCTTGTGAAAAGTGGACGAAATGGCCGGGAGGAAAGGAATTTTGCATCGTCCTTCCGCGCGAAAGTTTTTTCCACTTGCGTTACATTCAGAATTTATCGCGCGTGGCAGGATTTTTCGATCGCGGTGACTTTCAGAGACCTAAGCGAGCAGATAATCTTGTTGTAGTGCAAAGAAAATATTTGAGACACGCGTCGCTGATTGCAATTGTACAATATTTTCCTCGCGCGTGATGAACTGTCGGGTTTTGTGATAAACTCGTTTGCCTCTTGTTACGTTTTTGAAGACGTGTGAAAGTGTGCGTTGTAGAAAGTTTCAATGGGCGCATAATCCATCCACATTGAATATAGAACAATGGCATGGATAATTGTAAATGTAATAATTTTAAATGTAGTATGAAACCTTTTGAAAGTTTACTGAAATATTCACTGTGTGTCCATCAACGTTGGAATGTTGATCATTTCAACACAAGGAAGATGTTCCTTACAGATAATAACAGCGTTCAAAGAAACACGCGTATTATATATACGTGCAATTTTTTGATAAAAACAAACTTCAACGTTATTTGAATCACTTGTTAACAATAATCATGCATGTAATAATCGATAGTGCGAACGAACACCAACCGCTAACTAGATATTATAGAAAATGCGCGCTCAGCGACGATTTTCAATGAAACGGTACAAGTAGAGGAGCCAGTCAAAGGTTGTCGCCCGTTGAGAACGCTTCGGTTATGCTTTACCTTGAAGGTGGTTGACGAAGAAGGGTTGGACACAAAGGCGGGAAATGAGACAGGGTGAGAGGAAGGGAATTCTGTACCGAATATGTACACATCCTCGTTCAAAAGCCTTGGAAGATACAAGACTGCTGCGTCTGTTTCGAACAATCGATAAGATCAGTTTCATAACAAAGATTATATTTATATTTGTACATTTACATAATTGTATTATATTTAATAATTTCGTAGTCATCGAAATGTATTTTTTCGATTTTTATTTCGAGATCATTTTCATTGAAGAAACAGCAATACGATACAAGATTACAAATAAGAAATGAAGTGCGACAGTGCGATTTTATTCTATATTTTCCAACGTGGAGTCCTGGATCTCAAAGTAATTTAGCCTCTTCCTTGCAATGTTATAACATATAGCTTGACCGCGATCTTTCCAGTCCCCAGACGAAAATCACCGATTTCTCTTCGTCGCGAGAATCTTTTTTAAAAGTTGAAAATGTCCGACTGCAAACGTTGTCGCAAGTGATTTAATGCGTTTCGCAGGCTTGGCAAAGGGTCAGCGTGACAACATTTTATCAACAGAAATTTTGCTCACTTTACAAACGTTAGAGACGCTCTCGGTTTATCACTCGGTATTTGGTTTCGCGCGGGAGTGTACTGCGTCTTCGTCTTCGTCGTCGGTGTTGGGTCGTGTCTCGTCACGATTCAAAGGCATTTCCGCGCGACGTGAGCACCCTTTCGGCCGCACCTGTGGATTTGGCCGCCGTCTCGTTGTGCAGGTGCACGCGGCGATATTAAGCGCGACACGCCGATAACGCTTCATCCGCCCGGGGACCGAGGATGCACGCGCGCGAGAGAACGGGCGAGAGGATTGGAACAAACGAGGGAAGATCGAAACAAATTAGACGCGATCGGATGAGCATTTTTGCCCGGCGAAATGGTGAAAAATTGATTTCGCGGCTCTTTGCGCGTTGGTGATCGCAGATTAGTCGGAACAACCGGAAGATCGCGTTGCTGGGAGGTAATTGGGCGAAACTGGTAGCGAGGCAAATACTTTTCGCCGGTGTGCTTAACCCAGATGTTTCGGGCGAATAATCCAATTTGTTTAATCACTGTAGTTTCACGCTCTTGGAGGATCGAATGGCGCTCTGGATAAAACTCTAATTGCTTTAGACGGTTCATTTGAATGGGACAGGGGAAAGCGAATCGGATCGTAAGGACGAGTTAAACAAGCTTCAACGACTGTCGAGTTTGAAAGTATGCAAAGACTTGACATTCTTACAGAGTCTTGTTATCATTGTTATTGATAGATTCCTTTATATACACACACAGTGACGATCGAAAGTGACGTTTAAAGAACAAGGTGGAAAGAATGCGGCAATTTTACAAATATGAGAGAAACTCGTAATTAATTGTGATTAATTGTTTCAGAATAGACGTGCATTTAAAAAGGAAAGCGCTTTATAACGCAAATTTGACTTATAAATGTATAAATTGAACAATGCGAGTTGTTCAAATTTCGAGAGAGAGGAAAATTAAAAAAATTCGCGAGTTTTGGTAACATTGGGTCGATTTGCTGCAAATAAGTGGTATTTTAAAAACCAAATTTATTTACACGCCAGATAAAGACAAAGATATTTTTTATTACCAATTATCGGTGACACGTTTGACGAACTAAAATATATCCTCTGATACGAAATTCACCCAAAAAACATACGTGTTCGCATATTTTCAAACGACAACTGAAACCATTTCACTGGAAATAAAATGCCTATTCCTTTTCCTTCAACTTCCGGCTCGTTTTTCGAACCAAATTCACCGAGAAATTTTTCCCGCTAACGAAAGAGAGAGAGAGAGAGAGAGAAAACACGGAGACACGGAAGAACACTCGCGTATTAACACGGGCATATCAGGTAGTCGAATATAAAAGCAGCGCGCAACGTTGCTTCGGGTACGAGCGAACGGTTAATAGAATGAGCGAGCGAAAAAAAGGAGAAAAAAGAGAGAGAGAGAGAGAGAGAGAGAGAAAGGGAAAAATTCAGCGGAAAGTCGAAGACAATGAAGTCGAAAGAGGCAGAAACATAAGGGGATGGAACAATACTGGGGCAGACGGGGAGGGGCGGGGAGAGACTGCTCGGCGAGTTTAACGACCCTTTGAAATCCGTGGGTGAATCTGCCTCGAAAGCTTCGAGTCGAAGCTTTTGACACGGATCAAATATTGGCGTGTGTCGTGTCGATCGACGGCGGCCACCGCGTTGGTCCGCTTTGGTAAATCCTATTGAGTATTCAATTACGTCGGGAACGACCGGGATACATACGTAGTTGGCCGACTCTGGCCTCGGTTCGGATGAAATTGGACGGGAGCCGCGCTGCACCGCGTACAAACCCACGGCACACACGTCGCGCGCCTTCGTGCCTTGCCCCAGTTGTGTATATATTATGGAAATACCGTGTACGGATAATGGGACCGGGACGGATGGAACTTTGGCGATTCTTTACGCGCGGAGCTTCCAGAAACCCGGGAACGAGTCGATGAAGGTCGAGCGACGTGGATTTTTTTCTAATTTGCAAACCTGTGGCGCACGATCGCGTGCTCCGTGATTTCGGACGCTTCGTCCCAATTGCGGAAATACGGCGTCCGGGACGGAGATGGAATTTTAGTAGTCATTTACCTGCGGCATTTTCAGACACTCGATGAAAATCAAGTAGCGAAGATCTTTTCTTTCCAATTTGCAAACCTGTGCCGCACGATCGCGTGCTCCGTGATTTCGGACGCTTCGTCCCAATTGCGGAAATACGCGTACGGGTACTCTAGTCGTCCGGGACGAAGATGGAATTTTAGTAGTTCTTCACCTACAGAGTTTTCAGAGACTCGATGAGAATCAAGTAGCGAAGATCTTTCCTTTCTAATTTATGAACCTGTGGCGCACGATTCTTTTTTTTTTTTGACCCAGTAATGGAAATACGCGTATCGGATAATGGTATCGTAGCCACTTGGGACAGATGGAATTTTAGCGGTTCTTCATCTACGAGAGCTCCTGGGTTCCGAGGATGACTCGATGAAAGTCAAGTGGCACAAGCTCTTCGCCAACACCGGATTTGATCTTTTTTTTTTTTCGCGTGTATATACCAAGTCTCAGTCTTCTTTAGTAGTGGTTAACAAGTAAAAGTAACTTTTTGCGACACGTGGCTTTGTTGCTTCTATTACTTCTAGATTGCGGAACGAATGTGTCAGATAGGTAACACGTTGAATGCTGCTTTCTTAAAGTTTGATTTTGGCAGAGAAAAAATTTGGTATAAAATGTCTTTTCGCGTATCTAACGTAAAATTTATTATTAACGTAGCTTAATCTTCCTACGAATGAATGTAGATATATTCTTCTTCTTTAAATAATAATATATTATTATCTAAGTAATAATAATATTTAGTAAAGCAACGGTTATTTATTACTAAGAAGAAGCTACATTCTCCTTCCTTGTACCAATAATAATAACTGCTACATGTCTAAATATTGTTATTCGCTATGTGGTACAGCCGCGTGTCTTGATTTTTCGCTAAACCAAGCCCCCAATCCACCAAGTCGCCAGCAGCTAGATCGCAAGGCGAACCAGTTCGCGTAAAAATGGGCAAAAGGTATCCGGGGAAGAATGAAGGCGCGGAATCCGCACAGAAATGCACTGTCCGATATGGCGAAAACGATTTATCGAGACATTCTCTGGCGGTGCTGGTTGCCAGCCGGTGAAACGCGGCGAAGTTGTGCAAGATTTGGAGAACGGAAGGAACCGGGGAACAGAGCGCGAGGCAACTCGGTAGACAGAGTACCTCGTCACGCTTGGTGTACACACACTTGCGCAGACTGTGGCGCGAATCGGGCGCAATAATATGACGATATGTAGGTTAGCCATTGCATCGCAACGACGGAAGCCGTACACTTGACTGGCTTTTGCCAAGAGTAAGCTCGTTAGGTCTCGGAAGAACTTTGTTAAGCCACGAGAACGCGAGCAGTCGTCAATGGTCGCTCGAATATGCGGCTGTTGCGAGCAGGATACATTCGTTCTACCTCTCTCTCTCTCTCTCTCTCTCTCTCGATGTATCCATTTCCGATGATCACGATCAGGGAGCATCTTGATTAGCTTTGATCCCGGTGCAAAGTTGCATCGGCCGCACGTTGCCCTCGCGATTGTGATTTTCTCGAAACCGGTTCGAGCCGAAATAGTTTGTACATGGCCCGGAAGCTTCCGGAGGTATTTCAGCTTTGCAATTTGTTTCTTTGTTCGTTCGTTGTTTAAAGATGCGAAACGACGGCAAGCATACGAAAGGAAAGTATAAAGTAGAAACTGTGAAATTTTATTTCATTATTTCGCTGTTTAGATTAGATAATTCGCAAAAATACAAAGATGTTGAGAGGAAAGAAGATTCAACGAAACGTGAGAGACTCGTGTTGCAACTTTTCGTTTCGTACAATTCTCTGAGAAACACAGTGGCAACGTAATTATTTTCGTTAGTTTCATTTCCAAAAATACAATTAATTCGACGCTCGCGAATCTCAATGCCACGGATGAAACATTTTTATACTTATTTAGGAAATTTCGTTCGTTGACGTCTCTTTCGAAATTCTAGCACGCTTCGTCTGAATTGAAAACTTTTGCGTCTTCGTATTGTCCTTTTCTTTTTTTCTTTCTTTTCTTTTTTCTTTTTTTTTTTTAAGAAATTAATTCACGCGATTCGTCCCTGAACTTGTTTAAGTCTTTGAATTTGCGAAGGGTTCGAAGTTTGCAACAGCGAGTCCGGAGCAGCAGGTAGTTTGCATTCACCGGGCATTGTATTTGTTCGCTGTTGGAAATTTGTGACGGCGATACGGCCGTTAATCATTGATACATTCGTCAATGTAAATTCAACCGCGATATTAATGCACGTTTGCGGTCAAACTATCGCGGAACTAACGGAACTGTCTTCAAACGTGACTTCGGCAATAGTTGCACATAAACACAATCAAGCATAATAGTCGGACGATATCTTTCCACGATATCGATTCTGCCTGCACTGTTGGGAAATTTACACGTGCCGATTTAAAATAATTTTGTACTGTTCAACACGATGTGTCAAATGTAACAAGAATTCATTTTGATTCCCATTTTAATCTCCGATCTGTGTGAAAGTTACCAATTTCTTTGCACCAGTAAATTATTAACAAACATTGTTTCTCGGTGTGCACTGTCGTTCAAAAGTGAAAAATTCGAGTAAATTTTGTATGTAACTCCAATTAAACACGAATATGAAACTCCAATATTAGAATGTATCTTATCTTACTGATAAGAGCAAAAAATTATTAAATCTAAATTGATAGTAACAAACTTAACAGCAAACTGTTAACAAACATCTTTTCTCGATGTGCAGTATGTTTGAAAGTAAAAAATTTCAATAAATTTGCTCTATATATTTCGTTTATAAATAATAAAAAATAATTGTATTTTTCACAGTGACACAGATGACTACCTTGTGTGTAACAGTAATTTTTCGTTTATTTCAAAGATCCAAAGAGGATTGAATTATTCAGTCTATGTTGCATTGTTGATAAATTGAATTGTTCGGTTTAGTATATTAAAATATACTTCAACGATGATAACATACATATATAATTTTACAAAAATACTTTTGCGAGGCAGTGTACGTACATTGTACTTGCGTGTTCGAGTTGACAAACGTATTAGAACAGTGTTTATAACTAACGAACAGTCCGACGGAATCGCGTATAGAAAGGTTTTTTATCGTTTCGCAAAATATCGTCCTCCATATTTATTAACGATCTGTGCAAACGTGCCAGAGCCAGGCGCCGTTCTGACGCTTTACTCCCGCTGTTCCGTGTACGTGTGCCGTTTGAACAAGTATGATACATGGCCCAACTACAACAGGAACATTTATTCTCGTTATCCAGGACCAGGTTTGCGCGAGTATCGAGGGTAGTAAGGTGAAACTACCCCATAGTTACGTCGAGTGATCAGTCTAGAGATGGGATCGAGTACCTCACAAATAGATTCGAACCTTTGGATCCCAAGTTCACAGGTATTTCTGATGGCGCTCCCAACTGCACTACGGGTCTAAACGAGGGTGTCTTCGAACGTTTCGCGAGTACTACTTTCGGAGTGGAGACAACGTTGCCAGGTAGATTCGAAGAACACGTGGAGTCAACCCTTTGAGCATTTAGAGATGTCAGAAATTTAAAAATTTTATAGACAATTTAATTCACAATTCTTTGACTTCTCCGATTGGAGAGGATTACTCTGTGGAATTCTGACTCGAACGCCAGTTACGACAGATTTCCAAATTTTACGAACGTTCAACCACTTGCGAGTGCGTTTCCGAGATTCATTTCTTTCGGAATTTGCTACTTGCATGGAACGAGCGTGTGTACCCTTTGAAATATTCTTATTTTCGCATAGTATTCGAAATTTACGAAACGAGACTTGGATAACTCGAACTTGACTCGAATTCGTAAGTGCACACCCGTTTATGAATTAGTAATACTAAATATAATAATAATAACACTGATAATATAAATGCTAAAGTATTTTATTGCTCAATTTCACTTGCAGTGTGTAATTTAAATAAATATTACAAACTGACAAGTACGAAGTCGCTTTTGCAATTGTCAAGTCTAAATTTAATTGAAACATTATTGAACGAGACGGATAGAAGATACATGTTCAAAATTAGAAGAAATTTAGGGAGAGATACCGACAGGATTATTAAAAATATGAAAATGAAGAGAAGAAGACATAAATTCAACGTTGCTCACTTTTTCGTAAGACTTTCGACATCTGCAACTCGCAATTGTGAAAGTTGAATTTCAAATTGAAAATTTTGAATATCGAAGCCAAATATCATCATATCGTTACTTTAAAAGTTAGACTTGGAATCGAAACGTGCGAGTTTTACTTCGTTTCCATCGTGACTTAAACAATAGATCTTAAACAGTATCACAAGTTTCATTAAATGTCCGCTGATTTACGAGCGTGATTGCGAATACATTGGACTCGAATGTCCCCATCTCCAAACGCGGCCGCGCCTTTCCATTGAAACTCGCCGCGCTATAAATGCGTTATCGTTTTTGCAAAATCTTTCCCGGCCGAGTGTTTTCTCCACGCGGATTTCCCGGCAACGCCGCGGAATACAAAGTGGTGCGGCATTCTCGTTTAAATGGCGCAAGAAGCCGTATTTTAAAATGTAAGTCAGTGGCGGTGACGGTTTATACCGGCTGCACAGGTGCTTATTCCGATGCAATTCGGCTGCATGCATACAGAACGCCACGTACGGAACAGGTAGTAGTCCGCTTCTATTAACTGTTCTTGTGTGTAGCGAGCATAACGACCGCGTTGCGTACCTGGACTGCCGCTGTTTATTTATAGTTAAAACTCAGATACAATGGCGTCGAGACGCGCGAGATTTTAACAATTATTACAGCCAATGTGTGCGTGTGTGTGTGGTGATGATGTGTCTCTCGCGTATGCGTCACGTGTGTTGAGAAAAACTGCACGACTCGTACCCCAGTACGATTCGTCTCACTGAAAGGTGCCCAGAAGCGACCGTTCTGACTAGGAAACGAAGACGATAAAATTTTATTGATACGCAAACATTTGAATCGATAGAAAACAAATTACAGGCGCGATCGCTCAGTAGCAGACAACGCCACTCCTACTCGAGGTCTACTCCACGCCCCCTCGCGAATCACGTGACCCAAATCAACCAATCGCTAATTTTCGTTGCGTCAGCGTTGCACCCCCGCTGAAATCACTTTCAGTGATAAAATGGGACAAAAAGAAACGCGGTTAGTCGTTTTTGTTCTTTTCGTCCTTTGGAGACTAGATGTGGGCTTGTTGGAGTCACGTTTCGTCGCGATCTTTCTCATTCAAATTTTATTAATAAGAGACTCGCACGAGTCTACTAATATTTGAAACAGAAAGGAATATTCTGAATGTCACAATTCCATATCCGTACAGCAACCATGCAAAATATATCCTCCATTTCAATTCCGATTTATCCGCGGCTGCCAAGAAACTTTCGGCTACCGGCGCGCTTCGTTAAACATTCGAAATTCGAAATTTAAAACTCTGAATATTTGAACGCGACACGAATGTTCGAAGAGGACGTAGGAGGCAATCGAGTTGAACAAAAATCCGGCGTAGTTGGTTCGTTTCGAAACGATCGCGAGACGTTGGCGAGAGATTGGAGACCATTGGGGCTAATTATGTCCGATTGACTGGCAATGTTATCGGGACAAAGTGGTAACGGGATGGTAATTATCGAAGGGGGGGCCGCATCCGTGATTTCCATTCGCCTTTTGATCCGGTCAACTCTGACCGTTAACGAAAGCGGAGCGCCGGCAGATACTACAAAGATTCGTTACGGTGGATTACGTTATCTCTGTAGTTACGGGAGTTGATTTAGTAGCCGGAATCGTCGAAGTGGGTAGTTGCATTTAATCGTGCCTAAGTAATGGCATTTTCTGCCCGAACTGCAGTCTTACGTGAAACGAAAGTGTGTACCGGCTTTTATTAAAAGCTTTTAGAGCCTTTATTAAAGCTTCCAAAGTGCAATCTTGCTAACGGTTTTAGTGCTCTCGCCTACCGTTGCAGTGTCTACCTCGCGCGCATCCTCTCGTGTAGTTGCCATAATAATTATCGATATTACGTCGACCAGAGATTTTTTCCTCCCCGTCCGCTTCTCGTTCGAGAGCTTCGTAAATTCTGCGGTTGCAGAAAACGGCGGAAACGCGTGACAACTCGAAGAAACTCGAGTTTACCCGTCTGTCGAATTGCATCTCCGATGTGGGATCTATACATCGTGTGTTTGTTGTCGCGTGGAGGAATGCACAAAGATAAATTTCACTAACGTTAGGGAGAATGATGCAGATTTGTGAAAAATGAAAGATGATTGCTCGCGTACCCTATTTTTTTCTACTTTTATCGATCGTATGAAACAAAATTATATTCCAACAGGCCTGGTTGTTATTTGAACGATGACGATTATCGTCTTACTGACGAGCAGTCGACTTTTTGAATTAACTCTCGATTGATCTCATGACCCGCGCAACTGCTTGAATTCAGTTGAATTTGATTTTAAAATATTCTTCAAATTTTCACGTCTTTTTTTTAAATTCGACGTATTTTAACGTGAATTTCCTTCTTTCTTCTTTTTGGAAATTAGAAAACAGCCGTAAGAGGTAACCCGATTCAAATATGATCCAGATCGTTATAGTTACCCGTAACCCAGTACTGCCAGTTGAGAGTTGACAATTTATTTACGACCGAGCAGTATAATTGGCAGTTCAATAAATTATAAGTGGTGCCTTCATATTTATAGCGTGCAAAACGGCGTTGCCGTTTAACATTGCCGTTTGGTATCAATTTGAAAACCAAAAAGAAACGATCTGTATCGATCTATGTATGAAACGCGTGAATATTTATATTTGTTTATTACTGTGTCATTATTATTATTATTATACAGTGACATCGATACGAGGGAAATATCACGTTGTCTCTTAATAAACTTTTCATCTTTTTATTTGTATCTTCATTTGTAAATTAAAGTTTTTCATACAAACGACGGATCATCTTTCTTCTCAACGCAGCTTTTCGAGTGTTTGTATCAATTGTCACTCTTCTAGAAAAATCCAATTCAAATCCAATGTTCTTTCATGTTTTGTCTCGATGTACAATTTATCTTCTTAAAATAAAACAGTGGTATTGCGCTCCACGTGCTTTAAGCTTTAAACGAATTAAACATGCAATCAAATATTACTTGGAATGTTAAATACACAACGAGTATCACTCGGCAACACTTTTAGTCGGTAAATTCTGTACGATTTTACACGCTTGTAAAACCCGCCAAATTTAACATTTAGCACATTCGCACGTATGCCTTTTAACACAGCGTACAAAATTCTAGTTACCTGCTAGAAGAAAATGCTTTTGAATAAACAGCCGCGCGAGACGTCTAATTATAATCACCGATAAAAACGCACAACAGGGCGATAGCCCTCGTAATTACGTAATAACTTTCTTTAGCGGTGCAATCTACGCGCGACGAACTTGATCAAACCGATCCCCGCTTGTTCGACAAAGTTTCGCCTTAACCAGCGTTCACAAAGTGCGCCGATTTACAAAGGACGCACGTTATCCCGCGTGTAATTCCTCCTTTCAAATTTCAACGCGCTCGTCGATCGAGCGGTGATCTTTGAGATCGAGGTTTGATCGACTCCAAGCCGGTTGCCTCGATCGCGAATTACGCATGCACGACATTGCATTTGAGCAACGTTCATTCATTCTGTCCCCGTTTCGCCAGCAACGAATTTTTGAATTTTGAACGCAAGAAGAGCGCTCAGATGTTCGTCGACTAAACCCTTTAATTCGATATTTCATGTCCTTTTCCACGTAATCTCTCTAAATAATCTTGTGTTTCGTTGTGCCTCCGAAATTGGAGTCGTCGGGGCCCTTTTCGCACCCGCGAAGCCACGATTGGCGGAATTATCAATAGCAAGTTACAAGTATTTGGCAATTACGTTCCAAGTGAAGTTAAACCAGGTTTAGCGAGAAGCCAATATCGCGTCAGAACGAATGTGCCAAGAATAATCGAACTCGTCAATTATAAACGTATCAATTCGTCGCGATTGCAAAGGTAAGAAAAGAAACCCTCTTTAATAGTTACCGAAGCAGGAAACGGAATTCAATGATGCAACTCGAGTGGTAAAACGGCAAATTGATAAAATTGGAAACGCGTTAGAAATCGAACGGATTGCAAAATTTGGGGAAAGCGAGAATTGAAAAAGTGGAAACGAACGGTAGATCGTGTTTTGCACGGCCTCGGGCTATCGAAGATATCTCTCGGATTGCAATCCACTTTTTAGGTGAAAACACAGCACGTGCAGATGCAACGGTGAGTTGACAATTAAAAGTTCTGCGTCGCGTATTGTTTTTCTGTTTTTCTGTTTTTTTTTTTTTTTTATTAAGGCAAATATTTTTGGAAAAAAGACCGCGAGAACATCGCGCCCGATGTTTTTCGTTGTTGCACTTGAATTTATTTCTCGTTCCTTGGAACAAGCGCTGCGTTCGTTCCAAAAACTGGAAAAACTGAACGATTTTTTCTACGATAAAGAGATCTGCGAGGTATCGCTAAAAACGCGTGAAATCTAATAAATTGAAATGAAATAAGAGCGTGGCTTTATCCGGGGGGAGACACGTGCAAATGTAAAAGATCTCGTTGTCTGCGATAAATACGAAACGTTGAAAACGAAAGGTAATGACCTAAATCTCTGAGCACGCGCATATGCAGATGCAATTTTAAAATTGCATCGTCTGCGATAAGTAAAATGAAAGTGCACGAGAGACAGCTTTATCAGAGAAAGAAAGAAAAAAAAAATGTACACATTCTACAAAAAATTGATCGTCTACAATGCAGAATATTATCGCGTCGTTGGTCGATCACTCGAGTAAACTCTTTTTGCGCACAAACGTTCAAAAGTTGCCAATGTATTAAGACAAAAAAAAAAAAAAAAAAAAAAAAGAAAGGAAGAAACGAGTCTTGCCAAACCCACAGTATAAAACTATGGAAAGAAGATTCACGTTCGGTTGTGAAGCTTACGCGTCGACGGTCGACCGCGGCGATGAAGCAGAAACGATCGAGTTCTCCGAGTTACGAAGAAACGATTTCCACGGTTAAAGATGGCCAGGACGCAGGAAGGAGAAGAGAAAGGAGAAGAAAAGAAAAGGAAAGAAGAGCGGCGGAGGTGGGTCGGGGAAAAAGAGAAGAGAGGAGAACGAACACCCGGGTTCTCGAAGTGATTGATCGTCCCGCGAGAAAACGACGCCCCTTTTCGACGTCCTGCCGATCCGTCCGGACCGATCGTCGCGACGCGGCGCGTCAATCCGTGACCCGCGCACGTTTCACGACGCCGTTTCGACGGATAGATTTATTAATGTCCGGGGATAGAATTCTCCGGTGGCAGGACAGGTGACGGGAAATCAATAAGACGCTGCCGCGATAACGTTATATTAAGAATAAATAACGATTTACGAGGGCGGCCGTGGAAACGACGATTGAGGGAGAGACCGAGGCAGGCGGCACTCGCGTTTCCACCGCGTGGTCACCGGCGTATCAAACCCCGTTCGACGTTCCCGTTTCACAGTCTGCGCCGTATGGATTGTAAATTGGCAAATTGGTAAATTCGCGGTGCTCGAAACAATTATTTATTCGAAAAGGGCGAGTTTGTTAAGTGAATATGGCGCTTAAAATAATTATTCGTTCTAATATTAAAATAATTATTTGTTGGATATTTAAAAAGGGCAAGTTCGTTAAATGAATACATAACACAGTGGAATAAATACACGCTTGACGATGTTTGTTTTGCACGCGGGCGCTCGAAGAGCCTGATAATTTCCATAGGTCCGTCTTTTCTCTGGCGTAATGTCACGTTCGCCAGCGCGGCGAAAATCGAATAACGAAAGTGGACGAACAAATAAAGGAAAAAGAACGCGATTCCCTGCTTCTTCAAATTCAGCGAGCCCTCACAGCGCTGATCGCGACAAATTAAGCAATTTAATACAGATTCGACAATAATTTTTCTGTAGCTTTAAATGGCGGGCCAGTGAATGATCGCGTGTTTATACGCTGCTTCTCCCTTCTCGTTTCTTTCCTTTTTCCTTTTTTTTTTTTTTTCGTACTTCACGTACAGAGCGACACGCTCTGCGGGACGCGCGTATTACCCGTAGGATGGAACTTGCCGGCAATCAGCAATGATAGGAAATCGATCGAACGGTAATAATAGAAGAGGTTATATCGAAAATAAATATTGACGGAGGAAAATAAAGTTTCTACTGTCAGAGTGGTGCACTTAGGGGCGGTAGACACCGCGATGGGAAGTTAAATAATCTTGAAATTTAATATTTATAAGGCTGATCGTTCGACGATCATGTTCGATGTCCATTGTCCGGGAAAAAAAGGAAAGAAGAAGAAGAAGAGGAAAAAGGGAGAGAAACAGCTAATTAAATTCTGCCATTTGAAATGGTTTCGTGCGGTTCCGACGACGATAAATTTATCGTCTTGAGCCTTAGGCTCTATTAATTGGATGAACTCGGTGTTTCTTCTTCGCTTTTCTTTCCTACTGATGGTCCTTGGTAATTTGCAGATAGATGAACCTTCCAATTCATCCATTTTTTTTTTTGAGAAACAGCATTTCTTCGTCCACGAACGACGTGTTTGGAGCAAGATTATAGAAAATTATTAGATCGAGGTTCCACCGTTTCTAAATTGTTCCAAAAAAATTCCAACAACGAACGGACATGCTCGAACCATACTCTGCGGAGTCTTCGTCTAATCACATTTATTTATTCCTTTTTCCAATATCTATCAGCTGCATGCGTCAGGATTAAGTCGAAGAGACCCGTTTGACTTCTATTTATTATTGCTGTAATTTAAAAGTCTGTTTCACGATGACGCGCGTGTGTGTGTGTGTGTGTACGTGTAAAAACCAGTCTTACGTGTTATTCCGTACGGAGGAAAGAAAGACGCGGAGAAGAGGCGCTTTGAGTGTCGTCGAGCTGCGTCAAAGAAGCACATACCCGAGGGAATAAACGAATTCGGATCGTTCGGGACGCGATCGTTTCGAAAAATGTGTATCGGGCAAATATTCGCGTTTCCAGTTGCGGGCAATCGAAAGAGAAAAAAAAAAAGACGAGAAGAACAAACCGGGCTAAAGACGAAGACAGGAAGGTATAATTCAAACATTCCTCCTCGACAGCGTATCGATTAACCGCGATATGGGAAAGCTGCACGGGAAAATAAATATTCGGTGGAAAAAAGAGCGCCCTAGGAAACGCGGCCTTTTACCAACTTTTCCACGTACATGGCCGGACGTGTATTTCGAAGATAGATCACTGCGAATATATCTATCGAGATACACAGAGACTCTCTTTCTCTCTCTATCTGATTGCATAAATGTAGATTCGTTCTCTGCTCGTATATCGACACGTACACTATCGCTCAAAAGTACCTATGTACCTGGATAATAATTTTCTTAATCTTACAACTTTTTTAGAAAAAACAAAAAGTTTATAGCATTAGAGAGCGTATTTGAGCAATAATAACAGTATAATAAAATGATGTTGAATGTTTAACGAATAAATTTTCTACGTTTTATCAATGATTTCAACAATAATGATAAAAAGTAGTCTGTGCATTCGTCGTATAATTTTATAATCGCAAGTCGTGGTATGCTGTTTTCAGTAGACAAATATGGCATTTGTCGGTTCTAAAAATCAATATCGCTGGGTGAACTTATTCAAGAGGATTATAATCAAATCGTTCAATTCAATATTAGATTATACGAAGTGGCCGATTTCCAGAATCGTTAAGAATAAAAGTGTTGCGAAATAGTTAAATATAAAAATGAATGATCATTAAATTTCAGTGAATTTTTTGCCGAGCACAAGTTACTGGCAACGCTGATTCATTGTCACTAAGAACGAGCAGGCTTCTGATTAGGAAAATACAAATCTGAGCCACAAAATTATCGAATGTGTCGGAGAGGATCTAAATTTAATAATAGTATGATATAGTATATTCAGTGATTGTAGACCTGTGTGGCATGACAAATTCCCTTATATACGTTAGATATTCATAATAATGAATATTGTAACAGTAGCCGAGTTTTATACAATTTAAAGAAAAACACACAAAACGCACGTAAAATTCCCCAGCACGATTCGTCTCACTGAAAGGCCCAGAAGTAACTGTTCTCACTAGGAAACGAAGACGTCTTTTTTGCCATAAAATTTTACTGATGTACAAACATTTGAATCGATACAAAACAAATTGCAGGCGCGATTGCTCAGTAGCAGACAACGCAACGCCCCCTCGCGAATCACGTGACCCAGATCAACCAATCGCTAATTTTCGTTGCATCAGCGTTGCACCCGAAGAGACCCGATTTTCTGGGTCACCCCGAAAATCATTTTTAGTGACAATAAAACACTCAAAACACAGTATCCGTCTGTTGTAAGATTTATAATTTAATAAAGAATCTTACCTTCTTTAATTGTCATCGCAAAAATATGAATTCGCGCAAAGATTGGTAGCCTGACGATGATACACGCTATATGTCATAAGTATCCGCGTACTTTTGAGCGATATTGTACACACGCGCGCGTATTTACACGCGCGTGCAATAAGCCACGATTGTCGATACCGCGACACGAGACACGAGGGACACGAGAGACACGAGAGACACCAGAGACACGTTCATACATAGATACGCGCGTGAAATAAACGTGGATAAACGAGAGGAACGTTCGTTCACGGATGATAGTACGTAGACAGATCGTACAGCCGTGTATAGACTGACCGTGTGAATGGCCGGTTGGTTGGTTCGAGTTAGGTTATCGGTGTGTGCGCGTTGCTTTGTGGTGGCTCGTCAGCGACGCGACGTTCCGAAAGTGTCAGCGGCACTCGAAAATTTGCAAACAAACGTTTAATCGATGGCTCTCGACGGACTTATTTTAATATGGTTCCATTACCCAGCGCGGTCCAAAACGCGTCCCTGTCCCAATGCTAATCGATGTTTAAGCATTCTGTCTCCTCCATTTTGAATCGTTTGACCGCCATTGGTTGTCGATCGGACAGCTTTTGCAGACTATCAGTCCGTTGGGCGTTCGCGTTCGAAATACACGAGGGTGTGTACTGGCGAGAAAAAATTTTTAACTCGAGTCGTTTCTTTCGTTTGGGGCACAATTTCGTTCTCGGGAAAATCGAGTTTGGAAATTTCTCAGGTAGACACAGACTGCTTTCACATCAGAGAGATTAAAGTGCAAGAATTGAGGAAAGGTTTGCCACACGGTAAAGAGTGCAAACTTTGATCTGTATACTATATAAAAAAATCGCCCAAATGTCTGAAAAGTTCGATGAAACTGTGCTCATTTTATTTTCTGTAGTTCTGGATTAGATAAAATTGTTTCATTGAAGACTTTGAATTCGTCGATCAATAAAATACACGATCCTCTCTTGCAAAGTCGCTACAAACGACATAATTGCATAAATAAATTAAAAATTATCAACACACAAAGTGTCTGATATTCGTCTAATATAAATTAAATGATATAAACAAATTAAATAGCATTGTATAACAATGATAATAAAAATACTAAAGTGCGAAATGTCGAATAGAGATGGAAACTCCTGTTTTCGAGAACCGAGCGCTCAGACGAGAGAGAGCATTTATTCTCGACAAATCACGCGATATCAAAATCAAAAATGTCGTTTCTCCTCTGGAATTTTGCTTCTCGGCGTGTCTTTCCCGAAAATTCAGCGAATATTGTCGGAAGTTTATACACGCGGCACGAGCGAGCGAAAGAAGCAACAGAGGGGAACGCGGGAGATACGCGACGGCGTTAATCCTCGGGCATTTTTCGGGCAACGTCTTTATCGGTACACGCCGCGTTAACGTTCACCGGCGTGAAAGAGATCGGAGCTGAGAATTGCCTGGTTATCCGCGGGACAGCAGCGACACGCTCGTAGATCACGCGGGAAAATTGCGGATGCCGCTTCCTTACGGTCTCGTCCTCCTCGCGCGTGCTCCTCCTGCTGGTCCCTCCTAGTTTCGCGAACAATGCACCGGGCCCGGAGACACGCCGGTTTTTCGCGATGAGCACGCCGATACGCGACAGTAAAAGATATTTACAGGAACGGGACAAAAGCGCGATACAGGCGACTGCGCGCGCGTGTCGGCATTACATGGGTGAGAAAGTTTAGATAACGTTGGTGGGTGTGCAACAGAGGCCATAGGCCGATAACCAGCGACCAACCGTGGTTGCATACAAATTTTCATTCGGTGTGCGCACAACGCGCGATAAGTTTGGAAAAATGATCAGAGCTCTTGCCATTCCTGTCTGACAATGAGCGCTCGATACGAGTTGAATTTTGGTTTGGGAATCGAGCACGAATGCGAGTCTTGGGGTCTCATACTCAAGTTACTTTATACTCTCGTGATTAATCGAATATGGAGATTTACAAAGAATTGTATACTGCATTTGATCAATGAAGTATGAAATAACGTAGGTTTATTTTGAATAATTATAAACTATACACGTTTCAAATTCACTGTGAATTTTCATTGTCAGTGATAATTATTAATACACTGAAAGTTCTGAAGGATGGTTAAGGATGCATGGGAAGGATTTGAGGTAGTTGTGAAAGGGAAAGACAGACAAATCAAAGGTTGGGCGCGTTTATGCGTTTTTCGTCTCAGAGTCGCTTATAGACTCATCACCCAGTGGCGACTACTAGTGGCAACACGACTCTCCTCTTTTTTACTCCAGACGCTTGTTATTATTGGCCCGACACCCCATCCTAGCTGAGTTCCGCACTCTGCTTTGCTTAACATTGGAGATCGGTAGGACCTCGACGCTAGGCGCGCAGCCCACTCGCGGCTTGTGCCAGTCACTGTTCGAAACTCGTAGTTGGGGAATCCTAGACCGCTACAGTTCGATTGACGAGGGAAATGAATTTACAAAATATGATTCTGTGTCTTTAAATAGAAAGGGTTAAACTTTCTTTCAAAGTCCGTCCTGGTAGGCATAATTTGTTCTTTGAAATGAATATATGTCTGTAATTTAGACTTTTTCATACTTTTTAAATTACACGAACAATTAGATAATTAGATTTAGCGACAGCTTTAAATTGTGACTCATTTAGCTACAAACTATAAATTTAGCAATAAATACATATTCAATTCCTGTGATTTGTGTTATTGCCAAGTAATAACTTGCCTGTTCCGTTGCGTTACGTGTTTTTCTTTGTTACTCATGTACTGTAGAAATACGTCGCTGGTAAAAGACGAGGAAATTTCGTTTATTTAGCAACAAACTATGATTTCGTTCGTACATAACGTAATTACGAAATTTAATGTCGTTGAGATAACTCGTAGTAGTTACTTATTAGTTAGTACAGCGGACAGACGTCTGATCTGATCGAAATCGGTTTAAGGAATTTTGTTTCAAACTTCATTCGGACTTGCTGATATCCCGTCGCCAATAGCGAGAACCCTGAAAAGAAAGAAAGAAGTAGAACATTAAATTAAATTATTAAATTATCGAGCACCGAGAGACGGTAGCCTTTCGTTTGTCGAATAAACCGCGGCGAACACCGGCCGATAAATATTCGATTATCGACGCGAGGTATCGCGCAGGTGAATCGCGGTCGAGCGTCGAGGCAAATATTTGCCGGGAAAAAGAAGAACTCGCGGAATCGCGATCGGGCGCACGTGAAATCGCGCGATAATAAGCATTTGCGATCGGTCCGCGGCTTGACGTCGTCAGTTAATTTAATGAAACTCCCCCCTCCCCCCCTCCCCCCCTCTCTCGGCCGAGATATTTTTCATCGAACGCTCCGCGACGAGAGATTACGCACGGGCGCGATTTGCAAACCAAACGATGGAAAATTGAAAGCCGCGCGTCCGATTACGAATGTTTCCCGCGGAATAGCGCAAAATCTGATTCGTTCTTCCCTTCTGGGTCGACGATCTTTCGGATTTTATTTCGCAACTTTACGAATCAGTTTTACTCGCAGCTATTTCTCCCAATGTGAAAAATGCGCCCTCCTTGTCGTTCAATTTTTGTTATCCATCGACACGACGGTATTTTTTTAGAAATTACATTCGGTTAGAGGTCGTTCAATTCCGGACGAAAAGGAAAGCTAAAAGTGACATTTTCTTTAGAACAGAATCGTTTATACCTCGAATTTTCAAGATCGTCGCCGATTTTTCTTTTTAAATCACGATATGAGCGTTGCGATTGGATGTACAACGCAACGAGAAAAATTGACAATCGTTGTAATCGCAGAATCGTTTTCTCAGTCGAAGGATGTAAAGTTACTCTGCGGCTTACTCTCAATTTTTCATTAGGACGGACTCGTCCAACTTTTGCACCGGGGTTCCCGATTCCTCGGAGTCGAATTTCTGAGAAACGAGGCGACGAAAATGGAAAATTTCAGCGAGCAATAATCCCCGAACGACGAAAATTGGCTAATTTCTCAGTTCCCTCTTTCTTCTTTTCAATTGCAATTTCTTAACGAGAGCCGCGCACGTTGCTTTATCAGAAGCCAGACACTCCGCAGGGACGGTGGACAACGAACATAATCGCGAACTGTAACGCTGTAAATATCAAGCGAACCGTTCTTCGCAATGAATTCTAACTTGCTTGCAAAGTTAAACAACCAAGCTCCCGGTGCGAGCCGGGCGCAATCTACCAAACGGACAATCAAAAAGTTGCTCGACTAGCTTCGCTGCCGTTTAAGTCGCTGGGATATCGCGCTGTTAAATGCGGAAACAGACATTTAGCCGCGCTGCCGGCCGAATTAGATGCGTTAGACACACCGGTAATGAAATTAAAGGCGCGGCTGAATTATTCGCCAAAATTCACGTTGACGTTTCTACCAGTGAGATCCACAAATCGCACGTTTTCTTACGTTTGCTCGAGATGAAAGATTTTTGAGGAATTTTAATTTCTTTCGCTTACGACGAGGAAATTGGGGGATTTCGCGAAGACGAATTTTAAGAGGTTGATTCTTAAATGGAATCTGCGAACTTAATTTTTATTATTGAAATAAAGTTAGAGTCGAGTATTGTTGAAGTATATAAAAGATATATATAAAATATATAAAAATAATTGTTGTAAATAATATTACGATATTGCTGAAATAAAATTATACGCTCTAAGTTGCTGCAGTTATGGCGTAATCTGACGACAGCACTTGAGAGTTAATTTTTCGTTAGGAGCGATAATTTTTCAGAAATTCGCGCATCAAGTGCTTCAAGAGGAAGAAATAATTTGCCAAACTTTACTTCGTTTCTAAAATTTGGTTCGAAAAAAGAACTCTAACTAACTCTATCGTCAAATTTTTGACGTGATTGCACATGAAAGATCGCACTTAAAATTTTGAAAACTACCTAGCAACTATTTGCAGAGAAAACGTATTCTACGCGCGTAAGAAAAAAGAAGTTCCAATTTTAGCATTCAGCGTTTTCAACAATAATTCCTTAAGTCATTTCTTTTCCCAAGTAGCAGTAACAATTTGAGATTCAGAGCGAATTTCAAACGGGTTAAACACGGAAGCGTGCCTATAACAAAGACGCAGAGTTTACAGAGTATAATTTAATTATACTCGGACACGTCGGAAAATTGAAACGGAAATTCGTTGGTACGATGTAGCGCCGCTTGGACGCAACGCGCCGAGGAAATTTTCCACGGCGCAGAGAAGATCCAAAAAACGTTATCAGCCCGGAGAGGAGGTGAAACAACAACGCGATGAGAAGATGCGTTTTTCTACCGGCCGCGGTTTTATCGTTTCGCCGAGCCGTCGTCTAGAAGTTTCATCCCGTCGACAAAGATTAGAATATTTTTAAACGTTTCGCGCGCGGTTCCCACGGCGGAAAAACAAAATTGCTTCCTCCGAAGCTCGTACTCGCCGCGGCAAAAATTCGAACGAACCCATTCCGAAAATTATAACGGCCTCGCCGTACGTTCTCGCGGCAAAACGGCGGGCATATAACATCAGCGGTGGCTAGCTTTAACCTTAATGGAGTCCCTTTTTTCGTCGTTTCTGACCAATAGAGAGTTTTACTCTTGCCGCACGCTTGGCTCTTAACAAGGACTTTGCTCGAGTCGAGAACGACGCAGGCTTGGTCTCCTCCTCCCTCCGAGGAAATGTCGCTGAGACGATATTATCTCGTCGAAGCGAGAGAAACAATTTCATTATTTTCGCTCGCGACGAAAGTCTTCGCGAACAAAGATGACCACTGAATAAAATTTAACAGAGTTTAAATTAATTTAATGCAGGAAGGAATATCAAGTTTCGCAAATACGTTTGTTTCGACACGGTCTGGGCGGAAGATTTTCCAATAAAAGCACGAGTCTCGCGAAAGGAGGAAAGTACGTGGTACGTTGTAGTGGACGAGGACGAGGATGTTTCAAAGATTAAAGTTGAAAGTTACGAGCGTTGCTTTCAAAAGGGAATCTCGTTCGGAAAAGATGCAAGATGTAAGTGACGCGTTTTCGAGAGGGATTTTAAATTAATTAACAAACGAACAACGAATAACTTGACCTGAATCTCGTTTCTCCTCGTTCGACGAAGAGAAACTCACTCAAAAATTAAGGATATTTTAAGTCATCGGAAGAAACTGCGACTTCTTCGAGTAAATAAATGCTATTTTAATTAAAATCACAGATATTATTACGGTAAAATATATTCGTTATATAGGTACATATTTTCTTTAAGCAGCGAGTAAAAGGTTTTCTAAATTTTTCAACGAGAGTGCAAATGGCCGTAAGTAGCCTCAAAGACTTTCAACGTTATTTTAAACGACGACTGTGCAAAGGTTAAACGATAATGCGAAACGAGTACGAACAAGAGGGACGGCGGATCTGACAGACAAAATTCCGAACGAAAGGCGAAATTCGACCGGACGTTAAAAATTGCAGCCCGCTAACGAAGTGCGTATTGAAACTGCGTAGCTGAAAACGGAACCGAACGCGAGACGCGTGTCAAAAAATTGTGTATTTGGCCGAAAGTGACATAAAACGTCGTTGAGAGCGTATCTTTTTTTGATTTCGTGACTAGCGTTCTTCAACGTTTCGACGAGACTAACAACAAGGGTGGAATCGAACGCCTCGCAAATAGGTTCGAACCTAGGTTGGTTGTTAAATCATTTATTATCCTTCATTGAATAAAATGTATACGTTATATAATTTGAATTGCATATTGGACTATAAATGTATATCACGTACAATTTGAATCTGTACATCGAGCCACAGCTGACTTCTGACGATTCGTCTCACTGAAAGACCCAGAAGCAACTGTTTTGACCAGAAAATGAACCATAAAATTTTATCGATACGCAAACATTTGAATTTGAGACACAAAACAAATTACAGGCGCGATCGCTCAGTGCCAGACAACGCCACGCCCCCTCGCGAATCACGTGACCCAAATCGACCAATCGCTAATTTTCGTTGCATCAGCGTTGCACCTGAAGAGGCTCGATTTTCTGGGTTTCAGTGATAAAATGGACTTGTACATCGCGCTACAATGAAACGTACACATTGTACATTGAACTTGACGAAGTTTATAACGTTATACGCATTGAGATTAACGATTATGTATCCACAATAAACTTGCATACCGAGCTGCAATGAAATGTATATATACATTTATATACTTGTATTGAAAGATGCATAAAACGAACGCATCGGCGTGATCGTTGAAACATTTTTACATTCGAGTATAATATTCGAGACTCGGAAATTCAGGTATGAAGCTTGACTGGTAGTCGTAATACGCGCACATGGGACTTGATCCCGCCCGTAGTTGCGACGACGACAACGGGCACATCTCGAGCCCGTGGACGACAACAAGCGTAATCGGCCACCGTGACGAACCAGTGTTGGCGTCTTCGCAGTTTTCCTAGGGCTGGAAGCTCGCCCCTTTCGCGAGGCAATTTACCCCCGCGTTCAGAGCTGTATCTCCATTAGCGAAGAGAGCGGCGTGTGTACCTTGGCTCGCGGGAATAAAAGAATTTACAATTCGCGCGCGCAATTCCACAGCGTTTCGTCGTCGCCCGCTCGGATTATATTCTTTTCTTTCTCTCTCCATTTTCTGCTCCCTTTCCGATTTTTCTTTTTTTTTCTTTTTATTTTGACACGGAGTCGCTGCGGGGGAGAATAAATGGCGGGATAATAGAAATACGTTGTTTGGCACTCGTTAGAATAAACAATAACCTGAGGAATTGTTTCGAACTCTCTCTTTCTCTCTCTCTCCCTTTCTCTGTTTCTCGTTTCGGCTTTTCGTTGACAAAATCGTATTCCGATCTTCTACGTGGCTTTATTTCCATGCAAATCTGATATTTTCGTTGGGACGTGTTGCAGAATTTTGAAAAGTTTCCCAACGCTGTTAACTCGTCTCTGCTCTACCGTTTCGCATATTCGATTCTTCGCCGTCCCGATCGATAGCTGACACGAGGTGTTCGTACTTTGTTCAATTCTATTGCATGTAACACGTTTGTCCAATACATCAAGTTGGAGCTATATCGATAGACTTGCAATTGAGCGCGAAGGAAACAGGTTGCGAGAACGTGTAAACATCCTCGTGTCTTCCACCGACTCACGAATCAGTTCATTTTACACACTTATCTACCCGAGCGAAGAATCAATCGTCACATCGCGGAGTGCAACGCTTTCGAGCACCGTCCAAGTATAAAACCGTGAATGTCGCAAACCGCGGAACTTTTTAGCTCCGCGGGGTTTTTCCACGGTTGAAATTAATCGCGCGCGATATTGGTTTCATCGACAATGAACGACGACAGACGTTTCCGATTACTCTTTCGGCTTGACGAACACGTCCATTGATATTTATGATTCATTGGCTATCGGCAGAGTAGCGCGAGCGCACTTCCAGCTGAAAAAGACAAAGGGGAGAGGAGAAAAAAGTGTCGCATCGAATTTGTTGGTAGCTCGTGTCTGAATTTTTCGCGAAATACGCTCGATGATTTTTAAACGGAAGCCGCAATGAGATGGGTTCGACGATTCCGCGCGTTGTGGAATATCATTGGGAAAGGCGGGAATAAAATGTATATTTGGATAATTTGATCGTTTCCCTCTCTCTCTCTCTATCTCTTTTTCTCTCTCTCTCTCTGAAAAGGATCACGCAATCCGGGTGTTTGCGCCCCTTTCGCATCTCAAATGCGACAACACGTTTTATTTTCGTAGCTTTTGAAGCTCGTACGTACATCGTGCAACGTAGTCGAACACCTGCCCTCTGTTATGCACGCGTCTGTGTTGCATTTAAAAATCAAAAAGAGAAAGCAAAAGTAAAAAAGAAAAAGAAAGAACATTCCACAGGGTGTTTTAAAATTTCAAAATAACAATGGATAATATAAATACGTGCAGAGCAAGCTATTTTTGTCTACAAATGCAACTGTTCTTCCGAATTTCAGACGCTTCAGTGACTCTTTTATTTTATTTATTTCGCTTGTTTAATATTTTATTTATTTCACGTGATTAGTAAATTGCGCGTTTAACGCGATTAAAAAGATGGAAGTTGAATAGAAATTTGTTGTCCACATACACGTGCATATTTTAATTAGCGAAGGGAGTTTTTAATAATTATAATTTATATTTCGTCGATCTGCTGAAAATCGTGAGGAAAATTGTTCAACATTTCATATATTTTTGCGACGATTAGATATTTTGCACATATCGTGCAATTATTGCACGATTCCCCCTCCCCAGAAAATAACAAACTTTATTTTCATTTGTTTTTTACACGTCTAGAAACAAAAGAATTAATCACATCAAAATCGAACGAAATTACCCCATTACATAAATAATAAAGAGAAACACGCGTAACGTAACGCAACAGACAAGTTGCTTATGAATAACACAAATCGCGGAACGAATTGATCCGATTCGCGAGATATTCCTCTCAGCTCAACCGGAACAAACAAAAGAACAAAAGTCCAACCGTATAATTACGCTCGTAAATTAAAATGGGTCAGCCTGTGTATTGCTCCGCACGCAGGATAATTAATTTCCCCGCGAGAAGGAAGGAGCGGAGGAGAACCATTCTTTTCGAGAGATTTAAAGCGCTTTGTTCCGCACGCGAGTAACATTGACGCGAAGGGGTATCGGATATTATAAATCGCGGAGGTGTTGGAGGTCGCGAGTCGAAGTCGCGGAAAGGTTCCCCCTGGAACGGGAGAAATCAATGGCGAGGATTAAAGCGTAGCCGCTTCTTCGATTAATTTATCGTCGGCATTTCATCAGGGGGGATTTCATCTCTCGCTGTTGCTCCAAGCTCGAGGCTGCGTTCGGGTTACTTGTACAGGCGCGGATCCGCTTCCCGTTTTTCTCGTAGCTTCCGACGTGGCACGGTAATTATAAGCAGAGCCGAGTAACGTGCCGTAGCTCGTGAGAGAGCGACGAAATGCTTTGAACCACGACGAAAACAAGACGAAGGAGAGAACGAAGAAAGAGCGAGAAGAAGGCGAAGGAAGAAGAAGCAGGCACTCGAGCTCTTTAAGCGTCGCCCTCGCGTGTATGTACATACGTGAGCGTTTGCTTGAAAAGAAGCGCGAGCAGGACCGAGACTTTCAGACGCGTGCACGCGCAGTGGACGCTTTTCAGCTTCAGTCTCGAGCGTCAGCGCTTCCTCTCCGCTTCTTTCGGCAGTCCGGTGTCACGCACAACCATCGAAATTATCATTGTCATCGAGTGAACTTTTCTCGCCACGCGTTTTTCCATCCACTCCATTTTGTCAACTGTGTGTCTCCTCTTTTGCTGCCACTTTCACTCTTCTCGCTTTGTCGATTTCTCGCCTCGTTTACTCGTTTCTCTTTCCTCCGCCTTGTTTCTTATTCCTTTATCGCGCACGAGCGAAACACAGCGACAGATTTTTTTTTCTTCTTTTTGAACAGAGAGAAAGAGAGAGAGAGAGAGGGCACTGGAACGCGAATTTCGTGGGATGAAAATTGCGTATTAGCCGCGGGGTTTTCAGCGTTTTTTCCCTGTCGCGATTAACTCCCTCGTGCGATCAGCCGGGATACGAGTTCGGTACGAATGTGCGCCGATTAAAGCGCGCCCTATTTCGAGGCTGATCGCGCGAGACGACGCGCTTTAATTAAACGAACCGCCAAGATTTACGTAGTGTCCCGGTTCGTTGGGACTTGGAACGCTCACGCGTAAATCAGCTATTACTTGGGAGATTATTAGAGCGAGTTACCGAAAGTTTGGGCAATTATTATCTCTCGGAGAGGATCTTCGTGAAACGAGTCGTGCACGCTCGATAGTTTCAATTTGATATATTTGAGAGCGACGATGCAAATGTTATGCACTGCAGACATTGTTGTGACGTTTCTTTTTAGAATCCAATTAAAACTGTAGATTCTCCGTGGAGAATTGTTTTACGCGGTGAATATTCTAGACACATTAAGCAGTTACATAAAAATCCGCAATCATAGTCGTATTATTTAAAAATTTTATTTCTCTGTGATGATTTGTACGATTCGTCTCACTGAAAGGCCCAGAAGCAACTGTTGCAAACAAATTGTACCAGACGACGCCAGTCCCACTCGAGGTCTACGCCACGCCTCCTCGCGAATCACGTGACCCAAATCAACCAATCGCTAATTTTCGTTGCATTAGCGTTGCACCTGAAGAGCACCCCGCTAAAATCACTTTCAGTTATAAAATATTCATAAACGTTTACTTTTTGCAACAACTGTTTTATTCAGCGGAAATGTTCTGTTAAGTTTCTAAAAACTTTTAAAATTCATCGATCGAATTCTTCGTTTTTTACGTAACGAATACTTGACGCTCGATTCTTCGAAATACGAAATACGAAACAGATACACTTTAAGTCTCTTAGCATAGATATTTCTATAGCATAAATTTTGGTTTGTTTTTATTTGTAAATGTGTCTTCGTTTCTATTTCATATATATTATATGAAGTGTAGTTAATATTATATATGATTGTCTGTGCTGAAATCAATGACGAAACTTGGATCAAAGAGAGACTAGATCGATACATTTTACGTATTCAAACGTGTCCAAATATTCGCAGACAGCGTGAATTGTACCTGTATACAATTCATCCTCGACGATTCTTTCTCAATTTCCCATTTCTCCCCCCATTTCTCCGCGTGAAAATCTACGCGACACGCAACACCAATTCAGCGACTTTTTATCACCGGCGAGCGTTCCATTTCTCCCTCCGCTGGTTTTATATGTTATCT
>KQ435794.1:9778980-9790417 GCA_001276565.1 Melipona quadrifasciata | reverse complement strand
TTTTATATGATTATGAATATATATAGAAATTACAAGAATTTTTTAGCATTAAATTTGACTTTTCACCGACTGGACTGCCTAAGTCTGAAAACATTTTGTACAAGAGACGTGTAAAAATTCTTTTTGTAACAAGTGTTCGAATACGAGCTTTCAACTGTGCAAATTAATAATAAAATTACGTATTTGCTCGTGCCACGAATATGTGTACTTCATTCGGCGCAACGACGACGCAAATCGACGACAAAATGTGCGAGCTGGAATTATTATTGATCGCGAAAGCGCGCAATAAAATTTTAAAACTGTTGAGATTGACCTGCATTTCTTTTCATTGACATTTTTACGAATCGCGCGAATCGCGTTAGCATCTGCGAGCACCAACGTCCCTCGATGCGACGAAACGAACTTATTACACTTTGTTGCGTAACGTTTCATCCGTCAATTTTTTTTCTCGATCGAATCGCGACTTAATTTCCATAAACTTTCTATGTATTATGCGGAGGAAGTTACGTATGTACGTATTGGCCAATATTAAGTTCAAGTACGAGCGTTTCGCTGTTTCTACGATTTCACTTTTAATAGGAGAAGTATGCTTTGATTCATTCGACACTGTGTTTTATAAATATTCCGCGGTTAATTCGTTCCAAGTTCAGTTGAAACGAGTAAACAATCAGATACACTCGTAATTCCAACTACGATATAAAATTAGAAGGAGACGCGCCTATCCAAAACGTAGATCTCTCTCTCTCTCTCTCTCTCTCTCTCTCTCTCTCTTGGACAAACACTTCCATACACTCGATAATTCGCGTGATAATTATTTTCTCCAACACCTCGGGGATGACTGTCGCGCGCTGTTAACGAGTAACTGAGAACGAAGAAGACAAAGACGAGCTATTGATTTTGACTCGCGCTCGTATTATAACTTTCTCCAGCTGCTCTCGATCTACAGACTCTCGAGGTACAAAGGACACCGGGGCCGGTTCGAGTAAAGCGCCGAGGAAAGATTCTATGCAAATTCCCCTTAATTGAAGTTTTTAACAGAGAAACCAAAGTATCGGTGAAATTCTTTCGCGACAACGAAGGGTCGAGCGTTCTCCGTCTCTGCCTCTCCCCGGATCGAGTGTTTTCACGTAAGTGCACAAGTTTCGCGCGATTAACGGGTAAGCTACCCGTTTCGGATACGGATGCAGCTCGCGTCGAAGGAACTTCCGTAACAGCGACAGATGTAAGTGGAGTTCGGCTATCGAGTAGCCGGTGTATTTATGGCGGTTTAATGTAAATCGGAGGGAACCGGGGCAGAGTGTAAGTCGGATAGTAAGTTGCACGGTTTAGTTACTTGTGCAATGTATCGCGAGCGGTAAAATACAAGCGGCTTCCCGTCTAAGACAACCCATTTGCATTTGTCGATACGTTGTTGCGTTTGCCGCGCGGCTGCTCGTCGAACCTGGTCGAACGTTTGCGTCCTGGTCGTCGAAACGTATATCGCGCACGTATCCATTACGGAGGGCTGCTATGTCGAGACAAACGCACTCAGAAATTAGAAAAGATGCGAAAATTGAACAGAAGGTGTTCAGAGTCGAGGTGAAGTTTGAAGCGGACAGAGCGAAAGTTGGAAGCTGTCGAGTAACTAAATTCTCTGCGAGCGGAACTGCGAGAAACGCGTACGTCAACGAAACGCGCGCGTGCCAAAGAGTTTTCCAAAACGCGCCGAAATGCATAGAAACGAGAGTCTGAGAGAGAGGGGACGACTCTCTTTCGTCTGAGAGGAGAAAGAAACGCAATTTCTTCGATACGAGGTGTTACATCCTATCTTCGTAAAGAAGGAGAGATAGCGCGACAGGAGGGGCAGGATCGCACGTACAGCAAAGTGTCTCTCAAAGAGGGACGGAGGCGAAGGGCGGCGAACAAAGATACACGCGGAACACGTAGAAACGAGACGTTGAACGAGGAGGATCATTTTAGAAAAAGAAAGGAGGCGCAATTTGTCTCGTTGGCCGTTTATTTCCTTCTCTTCCATTAACTCCTCGAGGAGCAAACGGTCTCGATGCGCGTTACGAGCGCAGGGGAGAAAATGATAGCTTAATGATTTCCTTTTGCTCTTTAACGTCGCTAAGAGCTAAGAGGTCGCCGTGATAAAACCGAATGCCGCTCGTTCCTGAGGAAATTCAAACGGGGAGCCAGCCAGCCAGCCAGCCAGCCCGGTACCTGGGAAAATTTAAGCCAGAGTCGTGTGCACGTAGTGTGCAACGTACTGTGTATCCTGTGTTCCTGTATTTGCCAAAGCACACAGAGAGAAGAGAAACCAAGAGAGAGAGTGAGAGAGAGAGAGAACGCGCTCGTATTATATTGTACGGCTGTGTATAACGTTGGGAACGAACGTGTATCCAGTAGGTCCGCCCCGGAATGCCGTGTACGACATTCCAGCAGGCACGGTTTCATGAATGGAGGGCCCCGTAAAAAGCAGCCGGTGGGTCAACTCGTACCAGTTGACTCCGATAATTGCGAGGCCCGGAGCGGAGATCAGAGGGCAAAACGAGTCGACATTAGCCTGTTAGTCCCGAGCGAGTGCGCCCACTGTGCGTTTCTAAAAGCGTCAGACGCACGCGTCGCAGATTTCTTTTTCTCCCTTCCCTTTCCCCGCCACTATGGCGAGGCGCGCGCTTTCAACTGTCGCCCGTTGCTCGAAAATATCATCTCGCGATACGACTTTTCACGATCATGTTCCGTTGACCGATCGATTCACTCACCCGTGCGTCCGAGCGGACGTACCTTTTAATGTTTGCTCGTGATTCCGTTTGAACTGTGTGTTTAACGGATGGGAGGACCGTTGTCTCGTTTTTAATTGCCATTCTTGCAATTTCTCTTTGGAGTTCCCCCCTTTCGTTCTCGTTTTACTAAAATCGTCCCGACTGTGCGACTTAATAAACAAAGGGACAAAGAACAAGGGAGTATCAAGAGTAATTGGAGATAGTTTTAAGAATATTCCACGCGTGGAAGCACACAGTTTCGCTAATGCTCTGTCAGCAACGACATGGCATATGTAGAACGCAATTGATAAACTCGATAAAAGTAATTAGCGATACTTGACAAAGACAGTAGAACTCTGCCAAAACGACGACGCAGAATATCGCAGTCTAATACGATAGTGAGAACTAGGGATTACATTTGGCAGCAGCTGTAGCGGGCTAGCGTCACACCGGGTCTCGAAGGGGTTGACACGCGGCGCACGTCAGCGTTCCGCCACCTCTGTCGCTCGTTCGTCTCTCGGATCGGCATCCACGATTGCGTAGCAACGCGACGACGCCGGGCGTCGTCGCGTCGACGGCTCCCGTCGCCCTTGCCTCACCTTCGTCACCTTCCTTCGCCCGCGTGTTTCCCCCGCGACGATAATCGCGTTGCGTGAACCCTTTTCTGGTTTAGAGCCGGCGTTGTTGGAAGCACGAAGGCACACGGTTGTGTGTGCAGCCGCGCGTTCCTTTCTCTCGTTCTTCCACGCTTTTCCTCTCCGCGCTCGTGTTTCCCCCCCCCTGTCTGGCGAACTATGCCCGCGACTACCATTTCACCGCTACTATTTCACTTTGCTCGCTCCCCTTTGCTCTGCCTCCCCCCTCGCTCATTTTCTCTGGTATTCCACACACGACCGCTCGCGGATACGCGCGGGGCACACACGCGGGCTGCAACCTAAGAATAATGGCCCCCCCGGTGCATTAGAGGCAGTCCGAGGAGAAAGGAGAGAACAAGAATGCGCAGCACGAGCGTATCTCGCTAACGCAACGCACATACACGTCGAAGCTACCCGCTTCCCTGCCGAGTGCGTTCTTCTCGTCTGTCGACCTAACGACCTCTCTCTCTCTCTCTCTCTCTGTCACTGTCTTTCTCTCTTGGTGTCTATCTCGCTCACAAACGCGAGTAATCGCACGACGTCCCCTCTGACACGCTGCGCGTTCTCTGTACCGATGTGAAAGCTACCGTGGCGAAACTTTGGAATGGGATTAATTGGCATAGAAAATGTCCGTTTTTATGAATAAATTGGTCACTTTGACCACTTTGACGATTCTAGGGTTGTTCACTCATTCGCAATGTTGAAACAACGAGGTGAAAGATGAGAATGGATGTGCGCTGTGATTTCGTGGAAATAGAAGACGAGCGAAAGATTGGATGAACGGTCATATTTATTATGGGAAACGTCCCAACTATGGTCCGCTGTAATTGTCCGTAGATGTTCGTTAGTTACTTGTCACAGTTAATTACAATTTGCACTGCCTTGGATCTTATTTGTGCTATATAATTAAAAGTATACTCCGATATGTTTTATATTAGATAATATATATAACATATGTTAGACGTTTAGTTTTATATTAGTTACTTATCACAGTTAATTACAATTTGCACTGCCTCGGATCTTATCTGTGCTATGTAATTAAAAGTATGCTGTATAATTAAAAGTATGCTCCGATATGTTTGACATTAGATAATGTATATAGCACACTTTATATCGTTACTACCCATACATCTACGTTACATTTAACCAAATGGTTCACCAAAGGATTCTGCGTCGTCTGTCCAATTTTCAGTAACAGATCGCTCTGTTCCTTCTTTCTAGTTAATATAACGAACTGGAAAACAACAAACTTCAAGGAAAATGTCAAGCTTGCTTCGTTATCTTCGGTAACTTTCAGTCGCTCGCGACAGTAGCTGATGACTTTTCTTCATTCGCTTAAATTCGTTCTTCTCCACAAAGACACCAAACCGTTCTACGTTTCCGGTTCTTGCGTTTCGTCCACCTTCTCCTCCTCTTTTCCTCTCAAGACCAACGAATCGGCGTACCTGTACGTTCGTCGGCGCGAGACGCGCGTCGAACGTGTCACGTGAGGAACGTTTCGACTAACGAGACAGGTCGAGAGCTAAGGATCGAGAAATCCTGTCGTCAGAGCGACGCTTTAACTACGTAACGTCGTCCACGGTCGACTACCTTTGCCCGGAGGGTTAAAGCGAACCGAGTCGTCCATGTGTGTCGCCTTGTGGCGGTACCCCCGATTCGACCTATCGAGATTATTAAACAGAGCTTTGGCAAGAACGGTTCGGTCGAACCGCCAATTTCGGACGGAGCCACTTTCATCCCCCTGCGACATGTTCTACAGAGAGAGAGAGAGAGAGAGAGAGAGTCAGCGCACACACACGTACAAACTGCCTTTACCTCCTTTATCCGTGAGTGGTTTCTATCGGACTTTGTTAGACCAACGATCTCTGAATGCCCCCTGGGTATACCTATGCTCGTGCATGCATGAGCGTGCTCCTTTCGACCGTGCTCGCGTTCTCTCTGCTATCGAGCCCCTCCGCCGCATAAACAAACAATCTGACATTTGCCCGTCCGCCCGCGCCGTTTTCTTCGTTTGTCTTGCACGCTGCTCGCGCTGCACTGCACGCGCGTGCATACATCGGATTCCACGGTTCGCGTGTCGCGTGTACGTCGCGACTGAACGGCCGAGTTGTCAACGTGAACCGCGTTTCGGCGGGACGCAAAGACGCATTGAGACCGTACCTGCCAGAGGGAGGTCCTGTCGACAGGTGTTTCGAAGCGAGCGCGAGGATTGCGACTCTGGTGTTCTCTGGTAGGAAATTGACAATCGTTCTACGAGGCGATTGGCGCTTTGCCAATTTTGAAAAAGTTCGTGTAAAATTGCGTCCCGTTGGTCTCGATGGATCGTGGTGCGTGGGTCGAAAAGTGTCAGTTTTTGTGGTAACAATTTTGGGAGAAATGTAGAATCAGCATAATATCACGCGTGACGTTGTTACCGCGCGGAGTTTCGTTGATTTCGTTGCGACAGGTTGAGGAGAATTTTTGCATTGTTGGTGACACAATTACGGCCCTTTTCCAACTGAATCATTTAACATCGACAATCTTTCAAATTTTCCGGTAACGTTCGTTGATTGTCTACGAGCTCAATCCAAAAAATGTTCTTACGCACACCACTGAAACTAACAAGATCAAAGAGCAATTACGTAAATCAAACTATTAGTAAATAAATAAATAAATAAATTGATAGCCAACAAATAAATTTATCTTTATTCTGTTTTGAGAAATTGCCTGGCAATCGGTTCACGAGAGTAAACAGTTGCAGAACGATCGAATTAGCCGTGAGGGGCCGTAATGCGATACAGAATTTTACCCCCTTGACAATTCGAAAGAGTTGTTAAACTCGAAAAGTATTCCCGATAATGCGATATCGGTATCACGACGTCGACAGGAATATATATTTCCCGTTAATTGGGTATTAATTTGCCCGTCGTTATTGAGATTGCAAATTTCCAAATCAATTGCCGCTTCTATCGATTAACTTTGTCCAATGCGCCCGTTAACATCGGTATTAATTGTAGTTTCGTGATTGTTGCGTTAATAGCTTATTAACTCGACGAAATTGTTTCTCGATGTCGACGTTGAACGTCACCTTGCCGTACGTGTATTTTTAACCTGTTAAACGTTCGTCATTTACACGAATCAGCGTCCGTCATTGCCTCGCGATAAGACGTCACGCGTCGTTGATTACAAGCGCCCGAGGCAACGGCGTGAATTAAAATTAATAATTTGCGCAAACAAGCTACGCTTTCGATCTAACAATTGGACACTGCTGATGCTCGGATAATTTTACAGTTTCATGGAATCTGAATGGAAACTTCGTTGAGCTCAACTGCAACGTTTGCCGTGAACGACAGTTCTACTTTGAACGTTTCGCATATTTTGTACATTAGGTATGTTGTTTCAGAGATCAGTTATTTTGAAGACTTTTTTTTAAAGGGTTAAAAGGTGTTGCCTTCAAGAATTTAAATCCAAACTTTAATCTCCTTAACAATTTTTGACTAGATTACTAAACTGTCCGTGGATAATATTGTTGCTGATCGTTGGTGAAAACGACGACGTTTAATTAAAAATATAAATATAATTGTGTTGCTTTTATTCAACAGCGAGAATATTTTGTTTCGTAATGAAACTGGGTGAACGAAATTGAGAGGCACATTTATTAATCAAAATAAAATACTTGCGTGCGTAGTTGTGAAACAGGACCGAATATACTCAACGCGACTCTCGTTATGGTCCGCAGTAACGAAGGTTTTGCGATTCCTGCTATTATTATTTTTCAATACCTTTTTCATCAATCGAAAATATACCACACTATTTTAAATTATCTCAAATTGCTCCAAATTTCAGCTTAAAGATTCTCTTTAATTAAAGTTCTCTCTTAAACAAAATCACCTTAAAAGAAAAGAGAGGAAAAAAAGGAATCAGCGATCTTCCGACATAATGTAATCACCCAATATTAATTATTAATTTCACAAACGTTTAATCAAGGAGAATGATCAAGCAGAATTTGATAATGGTTTCCATTCTCCTGAAATTCAATTCATCATGCGACCACGTATTTACACACGTACGTACGATAGCTAGTTTCTTGCGAAACAGGCAGTCTCCCGCCGGGATTGCCATTATCATATGTCGAACAAACAGTAAACACAAATTAACCAGTCCCCCGGCACGAGGGGTGGGGAGGGGGAGGGGGGCCGTCATTGGAACAGCAGCGTCACGGCGTACGCGACGATCCGCGAAATTTGCATTATTTAACTGCTCGTCTAAGGTCACGGCTTTAAAGTAACGAATGGTCCCGCACGTGCGAGTATATACCTACGGCAGATAGACGATCGTGATACGCCAGCTTCCCTAGTCTACCAGAGAGTCAAATGACTTCCATTAAAGCGTGCTTCTCTCTCTCTCTCTCTCACCGTGCTGTTTGCTCCTTCTTCTTCTTCTTTGCTTCTCGAGTTCATCCCCTAGGTCCCTTAGGTTTTCACGTGGCAAAGCGAGAGAGAGAGAGAGAGAATTTGTGCAAGGAGAAATCGTTGGTGCGCAGCTATTCGTCTCGGTCTTCGCTGCCAAACGAACCCTGTCGTAGCGCGAATTGAGCCGGAGTCGGGGTTTTGAGGACGACGACGACGACCATAAGCGGACCCGGTGAGTTACACGCTATCGTCGCCGATTCTCTCTATATTTTTCTTTTCCCCCCCCCCATTTTTTTTTTCTTCTCCTCCCTTCGCGGACAAGATCGAGCACGGCCATTTCAGTTGCACCGGGAGGAAGGTTAAATTAGTTCCATTTCACGGCAACTTTCTTCCGCTGGTAGCCGGCTGGATAAACTTCTCCAAGATGTTCCCGCCGTTGCGATGTCGTTGCATTCGTCACGAATGCCCCTCCCCCTCGCAGCTCGCACCCGCTCCGAGGGAAAAAGAGTCGGTGTTTGCCGGTTGAAAAACGAGTCCGAGCGAGTCTCGTCCCGCCGTGGATGTCGGCAAATTGACTCTCGCGGAACGCCGAGGATCTATTCTGATTCGATTTGCCTACGTTTGCGCGCCGATACCCCCTGTCATTTCGATAATGGAACTAGCGATAACTGCGATGTGTAGAAGCACAAGGAATAGGAAAAAATTGGCAATGACAGTCTTAAAAATTCCTTTCGTTTCATCAGTGGATGTACCATCGTGGATGTTTCATTTTCTATAATATATCGTGTTGTTGATAATTCTGATCTATCTTTCGCCGTCTCTCCGGGTAATTTACTCGATCTTTCGCATATAATTGATAATTATTCAAATTTCTCAGTGTGTCGCTGCAAATCTACGAAATTACAAACCAATTACCCTGATGTGTCGACAATCATGTTAATATGACACGTCGATACAGTCGTCAAAGAACGTTGGATCCAGCAACTGTTGTGCAACACATTTAACCACGATACCGTAAAAATTTCTCACAGTGAGTGAGAAACTTTTGCGTCGAATCGGAACGACCGAATCTCTTCAGCAATCTCAGGGTTAAGGGCAGCTGGCTCCTGATTTCTAATCGCGGGCAAGCTGTCCGCGTTCTCATTCGGCAAGCTGAAACTCCGCCGAGGAGGGATGGGAAGAAAAGACGAGCCTTGATCGATCGGCCCGTTGAACAACGGTGTCGGCTTTGCGAAACACGGAGGCTACGCATTTGGCAACGGGCCACCGACATTATTCGTCGTGGCGCGCCAGCCGAGTACTTTCCGAGTAATTAGGATTTTCGGATTTTACCGCGGTGCACTTGGTTCGTGCACGCTGCTCAACGTGTGTTGACGACGAAATGTTCGGACACTTTCGTTGGAGCTTTTGTTTTGGGGCGGTGCATTTTATCCAAATATCTTCTCGAATTGCAATGACAAACAATATTTAAAAAATGACATAAAAATACACGTATCGACAGAAAATTGTAAACAATAGGAAACAAGAAACACTTTGGTGTTAATAATCGATAAAAATACTTTGGTTTCAAAATCATTTTTTTTTTTTCTTCAAGGAGTTTTTAGGGTCATCGATTTTTCCTTTAACTATGCGTACATGTTTTTATTGCATCGTGTAGCTGGTCAAAAAATACGTTCAGATATGGCCTGGAAAATTTAAGTTTCACATAAAAATTTATCACAATCGAGGTGGTTGTACGATTAGGAAATGAACGTCGTGTCGATCTTTTCTTGCGTTGCGTGTTCCATTATGAATTGCTGACGAACGTCGTTATCAATTTCAAGCTACCAGAAGAGATTATCATTGGCGGTGTAACAAATGCCCCCGAGTATCATCCAAAGTTCTTGTGAAAACGTCGATCATCAGAACTTCCCTTCGCGGTTCACGATATCGGGCAAAGAGGGAAAGAAAGAGTCAAATCGTACGAAATATTTTAAAAAATATCGATTGTCGTCGTGGACGATAGTACCGAGAACATTTGTAAGAAATACTCCTCCGTATTCCGAATTATCCGAAGCTTGTACGAAGACGGAGAGAACGCCGGTTGCATAAATGTTAATTACCAGCGCGTAATAATGCATGCACCTCGAAAATGCAAGGTGCAGTTGTTGCTCTTGAAAATAATGAATCGCTGATCCTGATCCTGAGAACGTTGCGCTCTAATTAGCCGGCACGCGCAAGGTCTCTCGCGAAATTCGATAACCGTCAAACACGAGCAAGTAACGATGGCGAAATAACGACGTCTGCGAGTCATCGAGTCGTCGAATTAATTATCATCGCGCGTTGTCTCCTCTCGGCTGACGAAAAAACTCGTGGAAATGAATTTTCGATCGAATGCCCGAGTGCCCGGAGTGAGAAACGAGCTGGTTTCGTTTTCAAGCAGAGGTAGTAGCATTTTGTGAAAATTACAAATGAAAGGAGTGATAAAAAAAGGCATTACCGTTGCACTGTGCCAGATAATTTGTTTAATCTCGTCAATGACAAAATAAGTGGTTTGCTCGTTAGAGACGTGGATACAACACGAGTCAAAGATCTGGTGCATTCTTATCGTTCTCTTTCGCTATTAAACTTCTCCGACTCTCGTTACTTTAAGCACCCAAACGATTGACTGAAATCAAGGCCGAGCACAACCTGAGTAAAGAGCAAACGTCTCGCCGAATCGGTTCGAACTTGGAAATCTAACGAAACCGAGCGCGTGCGTTGATCGAGACGCGAATGACTGCGAATTAGCAAGGAGGAATCTTTATCATCGTCGATGGGTAGGGTAACGATAAATCCCTCTGTCACGACGTGGATCGTGACCGCGATTTCGAATTGGCGACGAAAAAATCCACCGCCGCGGGCTGGCGGTAACAAAAAGGGACACGAACACGCACGCACACAGACACAGAGGCAGTAATTTTCCCCGATGCCTGGAATCGCATTTATCAAGCATAACCGTATCTGTATCGCGTGCGGTACAAAACCAGCGAAGCCCAGTCCCGTGGGCTTCGTTAACTCTGGCCGGTAATAGCCAGAATCGGCTGCTGACCGCGTAAGGGGAGCAGTTTTCGAGCGGAGAGAGCTGCCGGACTCGATGCTCGTGCGGGATTTTTCATTCTGCTCGTTGCGCGAACGCGAATTCGGACCGGCGGAGAGTGTCGGGCACGTTGACGCTGAATTCGGACGGAGGAGGTTTCGCACGTTCCGCGATTTCGCGACGAGACGGCGTGGCGAATTCTTTCTTTCTTTTTTTTTTTAGAACGAATCGGCACGAAGACTCCCGTTGAAATTTATAGGCGTTACGGAGGTGCATTCGGTCTCTCTCTCTCTGTCTCTCTGTCTTCCTTTCTCTGTGCTCGCGTATGACCGTGCGGGGTTAAGGCGTTACAATGGGAAGCTGCCGCTATTAAACCCTGGTCACGGTGCCGACGAAAATGTCGGCCGGCTGACGTTAAACGCGCGCCGAATAAAAATTTCAACCCCTGCGATCGTCTTTTCCGTCGCAGCGTCGACCCCCTTTCGCGTCGTTGTCCCTCCTGTTGTCTCTCCCTCTTTCTCGGCTCTCCGTGCGGAAGATCGAGATAAAAAAATGGCTTTGAAATAATTATATATATATATATATACACAGAAGGAGAAACATAGTATT
>KQ435794.1:9761540-9777170 GCA_001276565.1 Melipona quadrifasciata | reverse complement strand
ACAACGCCACTCCTACTCGAGGTCTACGCTACGCCCCCTCGCGAATCACGTGACCCAAATCGACCAATCGTTAATTTTCGTTGCATCAGCGTTGCACCTGAGAGGCCCGATTTTCTGGGTTACCCCCCCTAAAATCGCTTTCAGTGATAATATAAATTAATTGGTACAAATTATAACATAATTATAAAAGGTAGAAAGAGGAGACACGGGACGGTGCTCTTGCGTTTATGTATTTCCTATCTTTCGCGCGTTGAATTTGGAGAAATTACGATTGAATTATCTTTTGAGCTACATAGACAAATTTCAGGGACAAATATTTTAATACTGATATTTGATACTGATATTCAGTCTCGTTAGAGAACCCAAGATGAAGGTCAGTTACAGTCACTATTAAGGATTAGAACGATTATTCATTCTATTCTGCATTGCAATTCTTCAAATCTGAAAAATATACATGTATCTTTCTCACACAGCTTAGTCGTTATTAAAAACTCTCGTATGCACAGCATGTAAGAGTTAGAAAAATGATAAACTAGAAAAATTGAAGAATTTCTTTCATGAAAAACAGTTCAACCGTGTCTCAAGAATTTCTCCTTTATAAAATTATATAAACAGCAACAAGTATATCTTTCTACGCGCACACAGTCCACAATGGCGAACGATTCTCCAATCAAATCAGCACGATCCAACGTGTTGGTTTGAGCAATTAAACGCGACGATTTATTTACAAAGAGACTTTTCCTGTAATAGTTGGTCGAGACAAACTCCGAGAAAAGGCAGAGGGGAGGAAAGGAAAAAGGGAAACAGCGAGGGTTCTCTCTGTTTCTTAGAAAAAAGCCTGTAAGGGTGGAGTATCGCGTGGATAGAGGAGGAAACGTTGCTCTTTCTGCGCTTCGCTCGACAAGGGAAAAGGATGAAAAAAATGGGGACACGCGCCGCTACTCTTTGATAATTTTGCGTATCGCGCGAGCACTTTGCCAGCGGTTTCTCTTGTTCTTCCAGTTTCCCATCGTCCCGGTAAAGGACGTTATCGACCAGCTTTCCGTGTAATGAAACAATTGGACGCAATAGGCGGCGGAAATCAGTTTCGAGAAAGACATCTGCAAGTGTTTAAGGCTTTCACGACGTAACAAATTTGATACAACGTATATGCTTTTTTTCAATAATTTCATCGACGTGCTTCAAATTGCGTAATAACCAATAATTGGATGTTTTACGTTTAGGCCGATTAATATTTAGCTCGAATACACAGCGGTTCACGAAATCAATTGTTATTTAATATTATTTACATGCGATATTACGTGTTGTACAAAACACTGTGACGAAACGCGAGTATCAGAATTATATTGGCAAATTAAATTGAAATTAATTTGAAATCTGCACGTAGAGGAATTGCACGGTATTTATTGTGTTCGGCATGCAAATTGTAGAATAAATTCTTTCTTGAAATAGCGTACGTCTGAAAGAACAAAAATCAGCTGATCGTGACAAAAATTACTACGAAAGATGCAACGTCTAATTAATTCTGTTCGAATAAAACTTTTCTGCATCCAATGCATACAATTTCATCTCGTTTGTATGTTTGAAAACTATTTGCGCAGAATTTGAGCAATGGACGGAATTTGATCTCTTTCGTTCTTCTTTTCCTTTTGCTGCTTCTCGTTTCACGTCGGCGAAATAAAAACGATAAACCATCGAACACCGCGCGAGCTTCTTATTTGCCGCCAACTTCGGCAAACATCAGTTTGTCGGCTCGTTGATTCGTTGATTAAAACTACGGGCGAGAGTGGCGAGAAAAGTCCAGGTAAAGAATGTAGTTTCGCAAGTTTTTCGGCATCTGCATTTCAATTAGGGAAGAGAACCGCGCGAGAAATCGCGTTAAACTGTTATTTCGTTCTGTTATTGAACGGAGGTGGAAAATGGGTGATGGCGAGCGAACGGGGGAAAGAAAGAGGGAGAGAGAGAGAGAGAGAGAGAGAAGGAAGTAAGGAAGAAGAAAAAAAAGTGAAAAAGAAAGGAAGGAAGTCAGCTTATGAGCAGTTGTTCGTGGTTCCACGGTGTGAGGGAATGAAAATTCTCAGCGACGAGTTTTCGCGAATTCGCTTCTTATTTCGCGTTACTTATTCTCGGTTCCGCCGGTTTCCCGGTGACTCGCCGTGTTGGAAACTGAAACGTTAATTCGGTTGGCCCGCCTCGCGACAGCGACGGGAATTTGTAGTTGAAACTTTTGGATTTGTCGCGGTTTCAGCCGGCAACTAACCCAACCCGATGAAGAGATTCTTTTCTTCCAGCAGCCGATACCACGTGCCAGGGAAACACGAACGTACGAAAAAGAGAAAAAGAAAGGCACGTACTCTGCGTAAATATCGAATGCATCGTTGTTTCGAGTTTTCTATCGTTGGTATTTCGTTTTGTACTTTATGCTCTGCTTTTTCTCTTAATTTCCTCGTGTTTTCTCTTCTTCCACGTTCGCGATATCGGGCATTTTGAGAGAGGAATTCTTACGTTTTGCAACATTGTACAATCGCAGAATAGTTGTAAGTACGTGCTCTGATGTTGAAATATTTGCAAAAATGAGATGCGAGTAAGACGACTCCTACTCGAGGTCTACGCCACGCCCCCTCGCGAGTCACGTGACCCAAATCGACCAATCGCTAATTTTCGTTGCATCAGCGTTGCGATTTTTTTGGCTTACCCCCGCTAAAATCACTTTCTGCGATAAAAAGAATGCTCGAGTCCTTTTTCCGAGCCGATTGATCGATATGCGCGTCGTTTTCTGTCGCTAAAATGGTCCGCGCAACAGGAAACGAAATTTCTCGGCGGTTGATCCGGTGTAAGCCGCGGCAAGAACCGACGCGAAAGGAGGAAGCTTCGCTGTCGTGTAGACAAAGAGGAAGACGAATGGAGAGGAAATAGATCAAAAGAAGTCCCGGGGGGAGCGTGGCGAGGAAAATCGTATACAGTTTTCTTTGTCTATCCGGGGAAGGCCTTCGCCTGCATTGATTTCTCATTTACTCCGGGTGTGTTTGTTCGCCGGCTCGTTTCTCTCCGCAACCGCATCGGTACTTGAAACTTATTGAAGTTTCAATCTATCTCACGCGAGCGCCAACTTCCGTTCTTTAAACATCGCCGAACGATTCGGTCGAAAAAGATTAGTCACGTCTTCGGGCTTGCAAGCTCATAAGCTGCCGCGTGGAACCAATTGCCCCTCTTTTATCTATTTATTTAGGCACCGAACGACCACACAGATCCAGCGTTGCGCGGCGATAAAAATACGGGAACTTTAATTTTGGCATCTTTTCCTCTTTTTATCTCTCTGTGGAGGAGAGAATATAAAGTGCGAGATAAAATTGAATTAATACAGATTACAAAGGTTTAGATTACGTTTGATATCGTTTGACATCGTGAGGTTTTGATACTCAGTGTCAAAAACATAATGAAAAGTGTTTTGAGATTTCTGAAGAACGTGTGTAATTATCTCTCGATCGTGAAAATCTGTACACCTGCAAGTGTGCGCATAATTATGCGTAGTAATTAGTTAGCTTAATTAATGGGAAATTACAATGTGGAACATGGTATGATAATTAAACAAATTTTGGAGTTTATTTACCAACAGTCGAGATTTTGAAACCAGCGAATAATGCTCTTGAAGAAAAAATAATTGAAACTTTTCATTTAGTAATTACTATTGTATAACAGATTGCGGATTTTCTGCCAGCGAAAGATACAACTTTGGTAGAAGATTGTTCTTGTATTACTATTACATTTTTTCATTCTGTATAAATTTGCCTGGAAACAAAATTTTCATAAGGAGCTGCGATCCAGCGTCCACCGATGAAACAGTATTCGTGAGGCTTCGTCGTTTCCCCAAACCGATCTTTCGGGAAAGGATCCGCCCTCTTTGAAAAAGAAAGAAAAAAAAGAAAAGAAAAGTACAAAGCGACGAGACGACTTGGCACACGGGTCGGCCATCAGTTCTCGTTCGATGGACCGGGGAAATCCAGTTTGCGCTCGAGGGCTCGAGGAGACAAGAAAAAAAAAAAAGAAAAAGAAAAGAGAAAGAAGTGTCTTTTCGTCGTGTCGAGATACTCCGTCGAGGACAGCGGCAAGGAAATTGCGGAAGAGAAAACGTGCACCGCGTTTCTATACGATGCACTGGCTCCGCACCGCCCCTCCCGCGAGTAGGCGGATACACGGCGCGCAGCGTGGTGGCACGCGAGGGCACGATAAGAATTCTGCTCGATAAAAACAAACACATCGCCGAGGCGAGGGAGGAACGACGGTTTCCCCGACGGTTGCGTTCGCCGAGAAGGGAGATGGATCTCCCGGAAGAAAAGATTTTCAGACGCGGGAATCACGCGAATCCGACCCCAAGGGGGCTGGGGAGGGAAGGGGTACGCTTTAAGAAACGAATTCAAACGTACGCCGAGGAGTCAGACAGTCGGACGCTTATAACTCGCGATACGTCCGAGTTGGGGTTTCTTCCACTTTTAAGCGAGACGAGTTTATTATCTTGCGACGTATTCACGATACGCACGCACTCGTGTATTTGGTAAAAGATTGGTTAATTACGTTAGGTTCGTAGTAAGTGTTCGAGACGAGGTTTATCGATGCAGTAAATAGATCATGGGGATGTTTAAATACTTTGCGTTTATGAAATGCAATTACGCTGTGTATCTCGCAATTTCTACGGATGTATTTATCGATTTGTTTGAAACTTCATTAATATGGCCATGGCATACTGTTGTATCTTATTACATTATAATTATTATTGTATTAGTAACGTGAAATTTCATATTTTCAATATTGTTAATGATTGATGTTTTATGTAACACAATAATAGTACGTAATTCGGTCATCTCGCGAGCAGTTGTATTTGCAGTAAGGAACGTTTCAACGATTAAAGATTTTAATACTGTAACTTTATATTTTAATATTTCTATATTTAATGATTTTTATATTTCAAGATTTTAATATTTAAAACAGTGGAAATATACAGTGCTACAATTAAATCGCTATTATTTTCAAGAAAAGACGCGAACTGGCTGGAAACTACAAATTTTGCGTATAACAATTCGATACTAATGATCGAAGTGATTCGAATGAGAGGTCTTAAATTATTGATAATCTCTCAAAACAATGTTCGACGAATTAGTGCACCTAGAAAAATCGACGTTTGTCAAAAAAAAAAAAAAAAAAAAAGAAGAAGGAAAAAGAAAAAGAGAAAATTATTTTCAAAATGTAATTATTTCCTCTCGAAATAATTCTTTCGCCCCGCAGCGATGCGTTACCTTGCTGTTTAACGTGCAGCTTCCCATCGTCGATTCAACCCCTAAAATAAATTTCGGGATTTCGCCGCTTACATTGTGAAACGGTGTCGGGCTAACTGACGATTACGAAGTTTAAAAAAAAAAAAAAAAAAAAAAAGTAGCCGTCCAGGGCGCGTATATACGGCGAATGATAACGATCCCGGTTAAGAGGTTTTGCAGAGCGGACCGCTCGATAAAATAAACTCTGTTTTAGTGTCCGAACAACTTCCTGTTAATTCATCGCGTAATCACGCGTCGACAGCCTGGTGTTTAACAGTTATTTCATTCACCGTTCTCCTTTCCCTTTTTTTTTTCTTTTCTTCTGACCCACTCGTGCCTTCGTGCTTCCCGACGATGGTAATTATTCTAATAGAAAGCACAATTCCGAAACCGCGCGTTAGCATCGTTAAATTGTCCGGAATGGGGGCGCGAGGAAAGGGCTCGTTGAAAACAATTAATACACCGACGTTGCGCGATATTTTTAACAATCCACCGCGTTACGCCACTCGAAAATTACGTACTCGCACTCGCGTGTTTCTTTTCCCAAGTACGTGCCACCGTTTCTGCTTTACTGTTATCATTCTGTCGTTACACTATCGCGTTTGTAATTCGTGAAACGACAGCTGGTTACGGCTGGGGCATTTCAGATGGGGAAATTTTAGACGTTGCCACTTACACGTATGCACCGCGGCTCGCGAAAGTATTCGAATATTTTTTTGGAAGAACAGTTTTAGGTGTGAAAACAGTTTGAAACAGTTTGAAATCTCATCGGGACCGTGATGATAAAATCCGCGGCCAATTTGAAAATTTGAAAGTACGAAATATTGATTGCAAGCGTGAGTGCAGTTTGTGTGACTGACCATCTTAATAATTGTTGAAGACGATCTCAAGTTGTCAAGAGGTTTATCGATGCGGATGGCTGTTTAACAAACATTGACCGTCCACATTGCGAAGCGTTGTTGTAAATAAATTATTGGTCAAACATCATCATCGCTCATTTATAATTGAACAAGGCATCGAGATACTAATTGTTACAAATAATTCATTTGGCGTTTTTCCAAATGATATAGACATCATGTAGATGTAACGTGGACGTTCACGTGAATTATAGAGGATAGTAGACATAATTTGTCGAAACATATAAATATACACGTTCCAATACTTTCGCGAGCAGCTGTATTCATTAATCATAAATAACGCGTCTGTGTCCTCGGTGGTAACATTTTCCACAAAATAATCCCCATCCGCACGTGATAAAAATCCATTCTCTAAACTCTCGAAAAACAAACTAATCGAACCGTCTCTTCCTCCACTCGGAATCATATTTTCCGCTTCGAGCGGGATTAAACGAACGTTTATGCACGCATTTTCCAACTACGAATTTCCCTAGCTGTCTATTTGTTTTCTCAATCATTTATTCATCGATCATATTCTTCGATCCATCGGTAATTTCCGCGCGATAAGAGGAGAAACTCGCTGGCTAAATCCGAGCCGTGGACCGTTTCCCTTTAATTCGGCGCCGAGGAGCGTTTAACATAACAAAGATGCCAGACAGACGCTGGTTCTGGATGCGCACGTCGGCGCAGGGAGACGCGAAACGCGATTACGCGAATTCGAATGCCAGCCAGCGGCGTGTCCTCGAGTACGTACGTACGTATATCACCGCCGCGACTCCAATCAGGCTGACGCGGGCCGCCTGCCGCCTTCTTTTCTTTCAATTTTAGCATACGCTCGCCGATTCTCTCTCTCTCTCTCTCTCCGTCTCGCGAGCTAGCTAGACACGGCTTTCGTCTCTCTCGAACGAGCCTGGCCGTCTGCCAGCTCTTTGCCTGCCTGTTTCACTCTTCACGGGCTCGGGGACGTTGCTCCACGCCCGCATTTATTTCGCGCGCGCGCGCGCCAGCACCAGTCACCGCTGGTAGTCTTGTGTAATTCGCATCGACGCGTACCTGTCCGCCTTTCTCGTTACGAACTCTCGCCCTGCTGGAAATTCCTGCCAGCACGCACCGCCATACACGGTTCCAACCGCGAACGAGCGTATGCTGCAGCCATCGCTACAAGCGGCGCACGATACGAGTATATGCAGCCCCTCGGGTGAACTTCGGAGCCCGGGGGAGCGCGTCGAGCGTTTCTCTCTCTCCGCGCGCGATACGCGCGTCCACGTGATGTTTTGACAGTTTTGCGTTTTCTTCAGCGAAATTTGTGATTGGAACGAGCGACCGAATACTGTGTGATTGTACAGACGAATATATAATAATATAATAATACAATGCACATATATATAATATTCGAATATAAAATAATATAATAATATAATGAATATATATATAATATATATATTATAACGAATATAAAATATAATATAATACTATGCAACTGTACAAACACAAATAGGTTTGCAACGGTGAAATTGTGATTTCTCACTATTTCACTCTTTCTTCGCTAGTCTGTGCTCTGGCTATTCTCTCTCTCTCTCTCAAGATCCTACTGATGTCTCTTCCGGGCTCTCTTCGGTCCAGAAACAAAATACGACACACCAGGCACGACACACGCGTACATATCATACGTCCACACCATAGACCAGCGATGGCAAATACTTGGCATGTACGAGATTTTGTACGACATCCAAAGAATTATGTAGCAAACTTTTTTTAAACTTGTATTTTTCAAATTTCTAATTAACGTAGCACCGAAATCCTTCGCAGATTTTATTTCAAAAATCTTTCAAAATTTGCAAGATACTGACACGGGAGGAAAATTGAAGTGAATTTTTATCTAATCTTATTTGCCATCCCTGCCACAGACTATAGTCACATTCGCACGCATAAGGCCAACACTCACGAAATTGTCGATGAGAATGACGTTTCTGAGACGTTGTAAGAATATGAAAAAATATTCTTCCACGTACTTGATGTACATGCAAGAATATAAAAATGATCTTTGTCGAGTTTACACGAATGTCAGAATGAAAAGTAAATATCATTCTTCTTTTTTTTTTGGTCATATCGAATTTCATTTAATTCGCAAGTCAAGGCGTTAATTTTAATGAATAATATGTGGAAGAAAAATTTCAGAAAACGCACGATCGAAAGTAGATAAAATAAAAGTTGTGCAAAGTCAATAATAACGAGAAAGTAAATTGCTCTTGTAACGAGTAATAAAATTGGCCTATTCTTGAAAGATGTAAGAGGAGGAGGAGGAAGATCCAAGGATTGGTCGAGCAAATTTTCTTGCGCGTATATAATAAAGAATCTAGGTATGACGAAGATCCTGAAGAAAAGTCGAACATGTACAAAGTATGATATATACATACGTTGTAAGATGATTCAGGATAATGATTCAGTTTCGGATAATCAAGACGATAGTTAGCGAAGTTTGTAAAGAAATTCGTAAAATTTCACGGTGCTTCAAACGTGTGAAGACTTGCGTGTTTATGAGAATTCTTCTATTGATTAAGGTTTAGTTGGACGGAGTGAATAATGTCCTGTTATGCTGCTTTATTTGGATATCTCGAAATTTCGAAAATTTTGTAATAATGCACATACGATTCAGTTTCTCGACGTTGACTATTCTTTTTCTAATTACGATGTGTTTTAAGAAGGGAAGAATCTCCAACCTGGAAATCAGCCAATTATGAAATCTTACCGATACGTATATCACGCGATACGATATTTTTCTTCTTTTCCTTCTTATTATTTGTTGTAATTTGCCAATTGCGAAAGATTTCGATCAGAATCGTCAGGTGGTAAACGATTTCTTAATTAGCGGCCCTACGATTCCTCGACTACGAGTTTTGAATACTCGACCAGCACAAGCCGCAAGTGGCTGCGCGCCTAGCGTCGAGGTCCTGTCGATCTCCGACGTTAAAGAAAGCAGAGTGCGGCAACACCGCTAAGATGCGTGCACCGACAAGTCTAGCTGGTAGCTACGACATAAGCGTTTGTGTTAAGGAATCGCTGCCATCAGCGCCCCCACTGATGAGTCTAGGCAGTGACTCCGAGACGAAACGCAACTTTCTCTTTCTCACATATCTCAAATCTATCAGTCCTTCCATCATGCATTCCATCACCTTGACTCTTCATTCTCGATATTTTAAAATTTGTAAATTAATTAATTAAAGGTCCATAAAATGTTCAAAATTGTAGCGGCCTACGATTCCTCGACTACGAGTTTCGAACACTCGACCAGCACAAGCCGCAAGTGGCTGCGCGCCTAGCGTCGAGGTCCTACTGATCTGCGACGTTGCCGCAAACAAAGCAGAGTGCGGCAACACCGCTAGGAGAGGGGGGTGTTGGGCCAGCCTTAGCGGGGGTAGTTATAACAGCAAGCGTCTTGGGGTAAGGAGTCGCTGCCATCAGCGCCCCCACTGATGAGTCTAGGCAGTGACTCCGAGACGAAACGCAATCGCATTTCTTCTCACTCTCTCTCACACACTCCTTCTCTCCTTCCCAGCTGCATCCAGGGTCTTTAGATACTTTACAGCTCCCTCAATTATTTATTAAATTTGATTATTCATGACTTGTTTGTGATTGTACAATTGGTGTTCGATAATTGAGAGAAGTAGCTTTCTTTCCGCATCACGGCTGAAAATCAAATTTTTCGCTTTCAGAGTGAATTCCGGTAGGAAAGTGAAACATTGCGTAACACGCGGGCTACATAATTTCAATTGAATTGAAAAACAGCGCGAGTGCAATTAAATTGTTTACATTGCATTTACCGAAAATTTATCGATCGTGAGCTTAATCGAGAATTAACCCAGTCGCGTTTAAATTGAAACCAACGACGAAACGCAGGGGAGCGGAACTAGTTTGTGAAATATCCGGCAGCGTAATTTTTGACCTCGTGTTACCTCGATTCACCCCGATTCGGTTGAAACTTTAAAACACCCTCGGAGAATAGAATATTAAATCCCTGATTTGCTGGATTTCTTGCAAGAGTTAGTCCGAGTTAATCGACTAACGCAGTTACACCAGCCTCGCCGTCCCGATTTACACCTGACGCAACGTAAATCTGAAATTACAGCGTCCTATTTCGATCGCGGAGAAACCGGGTCTCAAAGGCACGAAAATTGCGCCTCGTGCGAGTGGAACGCAGCTTTGCTGTGCGTCATTCGCGTCACGCGACAAAATGCGGCGCAAGAACCTGCAGACTGCGTTGCCGGCTCTGTCTGACCCTGCGTTCGACGCGTGCCTAATCTACTTGCGCGTGGACGCGTGCTACGAGGCGATCAAAGTACATCCGTGTCGTATCGCGATTACCGAAAGATAAAATAATCCGAGCCAAACCGAAATGCGTTTGACTGCTTCTGAACCTTTCCAGCATCCTTTGACGAGTTTCTCGACCTGCTCTGAGAATCTTTGTACGTTATTACGAACGGATTAGTTTTCCTTTTATTTAATTTTAGTTTCGTCAGACTCTGCGCAGAAGACTGTGAAATATGAAATGAAATCGTGTATCGTCGACAAACGTAGATTCGTAAATTTTTCATTTTTTCCATATAGGAATTTCATTGATTTGTAACTTGTATAACCGTTTGTTACGTGCAAATACCCATGCTTTCATCGAAAGTTTTGTGGTATTTTCGATTTAACACTAGAACTATCAAAGTGGACAAATGATGACCATGTTAGATATTTTATGGACGCAAAACGGCGTATTTTTAAAGATTTAGATAATTTTTCGCAAAATATATAAACAAAAGCTTCGTACAATCTGATGGAAATTTTATGGATAAAGAATCGTCACGATCAGTCGAACATTTTTCGTGGATCTTCTCGTCGTGAGAAAAGAGGAATTTTCCCCGAAATAAATAAACAAACAAATAAATAAAAATGGAACTGTGCTAATAAATAAAAATCGAACGAGGTCAGAGAGGTAATCAACTCGTCAAAGCATCGTTGTGAAATTGACATCGTTGACAAATTTTCCCTCTCTCACGTTTCAAACACACCTTTACGTCTGAAGTACAAACGAACAACACGCGTCTGTTGAAAAAACACCGAGAACCTGCGAAACAAGTATTTACACGGCGGAAGTTCAAAATTTACAGAAGGCAAGTTCAAAAATTCCACGGAAGTTTCGGTAATTTCAATGTGGGATTTACAAAACTTGCCTCGCAGGGTGAGCAAAGTTCTCCACCGAAAATACTCCACGGAGAGAGTCGGTTAAGACCTGCGCTCACAAAGAAGCAAGAAGTTGAAACTCTGTCCGAATCTCGGCGCCCAGGCTCGCGAAAGCGAAAGTTACGCCCGAGTGCGGAGATCTCCCGCTGAGAGTCGCCAAACCGATCCCGTCTTTAATCCGTGAATCGTTTGTTCCGGCACGCGGTGGCCGTTAATCGCTGTCGCGAGACTTCATTGGCCATTAGGCTGATATCCCGGCGAAAACGCGATGAATTCTCCGCCGAACGACAGAGACGAAGGGGAGGAGATTACCCGGTGGCTGCGAAATAAATAGACCAACTGGATTTTAATTGCACGGCGCGAGTCGCTGATTCTAGGCCTCTGGCCAGACGCCGAGCTTGTAACGCGGTCAAGATGAATATTACGCGCGTGTTTAAGAGAGACATAAATTTCGTTGGGACGCGTGGGGCAGAGACCGCGGCCCCGCTCGTGTTACAGACGTAACCGGAGCTTTAATGTCCGCGCGAGGGCTCGAGCGCATAAAAGAGAATGAAAGTGACGGTTCCAGGGGGATAATCCATCAACGTTGCGAAAAAAGTTTGAAGGAAATGGGAAAATATTCAAAATCCCGTTTCTACTTTTTTCTTCGCGCGTCGATGTATGTAACTATACAGGTACTTGTATTTCGCAGTACAGATTTGTGTCAATTAAGAATTGGAGTGTTCTCTTCAGATGATTTTGATGGGATTAATCCTGTGGGATCTCCTCTACCGTTCCAAAGTTTGTGCAGTCGTATAAAACACGTTGAGCTGTGACAGATTTTTGGCACCAATCGCAGAAGGGAGAGCCAGTGTTCTTGATTAGGGTTATTCATGGGTTATTTCGGTGTGTCCTGTTCTGTAGGATTCTTTCTTTTTTGGTTAGTCTGCTGGAACACAGGTTCTACTTGTTCTTCTCTTCTCTTCTTTCCAAAGGAAGGAATTCTGAGGAAATGTTCGATTTACTCACACACGTCATCCCATTTTATACTTTGCGTCGTATGGATTTTAATTTCTTCTTACCCTATGATGCGCAATTTGTGAAGATGAACTTACTGACATAGTTCTTCGCACTAAGATGTTTATTTGATAAAAAGATAATAATTTTGATTGAAGAAAATAATTTTGATATTAACATTAACATTATATATATATAATTTGAAATTTTAACAATTTAACTTTTTTTTGAAGATTGTTACAATTATGTTGATATAATTTAAAATTAATCCGAAATTACAATTACGTTTACTTATTTGAAACATACACTTGACAAAAGAATTAAATTAAGTATAGTGAAAATGTCAGATTGTTAAAAAATTTGATATTTCTTTATAGCTATGTGATGTGATATAAATCTTTGTTGTGTAGACCCTTATGTTTTAACATTGTGTCACTTAATAATATTAATATTCACTGAAATTGCAGGAATTAAATTGAAACAATGATAAAATTATGGTCTTCTTTATTCATTCATTTCAGCACTATCTAAAAATTTCATTCCATTTTTTATTTCACCACGATGAGTCTATTCACAATTATGAAACTAGTTGAATACTTTATTGCTATATTTATTACATATTCTCCGTGGCAAGAAGATAATTTCTCTACGTCCCATGTTATTATGTATCGTATAGTAGAGGCAAGACGCGTAGATTATTACATCAGAATTCTTGGAATTCTCGTGTTGACAGTCATTTCCGAGAAACAACTTTCCAAAGAGGCACAAAAACGAAAATGTAAACATTCGGCTTAGCCTCGAGGCGGACAGGTTCGAACAAGTTCGCACGTTTACGCCCCCTCAGTCGTGCTGGAGCGATCGGAGAAGCGTAACGTTCGTGTAAAATACCGTACCAGTTAATTCGTAAAAACGAGTCGCGAGAAAAATCTGGAATCCAGCCGAAATACGCGCTTGACATTGAAATTGAACAAAGAACATCATTCCGTGACAAAAGTGGCCAAAAGAGTTGACAAAAGTCGCAGAGTGAACGATGAATTTACCAAAAGATTCCGGTAATTATGGACTGATAAAGAAAGTGTGGTGTCCAACAGTTCGGGATAAACTCGTTAAAGTACGTGTCGCGTCAAATTCGAGCTCTGCGAGACAAATTGCAGCGAAAGCTGGAGCAACGACAATCGTTAGAAATGTTCGACGTCTTTTAACCCTTTGTGCGGTCGTATCAAATTTGGACATTGTTAATTCTTTTGTGAACTTTAGATACATGTTTGCACAATGATGTGTTTTAACGTAACGTTTTTATGCAAAAATTATATCTTATAATTCTCCATCCTGTGGTATCTTTCAAAGCAGTCTCTCTCCAACATCCAGTCCTGGTTTACATGTATCGCAAAAATAATTAGTCTGGCGTCTTCCGACCTTGATCTTTCTGTTTGAACATACAGAACAATCTTTACTCTTTACATCTTCACAGTGCCGCAATATACGTAGTTTGCCATCAAGCCTTTCATCTTTATCACGAAAATCACCTACGAGTTGTTTCACCAATTTTCGGACAAACATAAAATGTGACATAGGCGTCCTGTTCTCTCTTCTAGCTGACACCTTATATAAGCTACGTAGCTATTGATTGCACAAACCTCCAATCCCCAGAAAACAATTTTTCCCCGCCATTTGCGACATTTTCTCATAAAACGATACGAACTTGCAAATTGGTCAGCCTTATCGACACCTGCCATATTCATATTGTGACTTATATTAACATTTGGTTTGCTAATGTTGACGGTGCCACCTTCTTTCACCCTTCTTCCTATAGTTTTCGTCGCCGAGGTATCGTAGCTGCTTAGTATGGTGACTATTCTCGTATCTTTCCACGCTAATAGTAATAATAATAATCTTGCGTGGCGAGTGAGAGGTGACACCTTTTGTTTACACTAGGATTTCGTCATCTCCAAGGGTTAAAGAACTGCGAATATCTGAAGCAACGAAAATTGCAACAGAAACCTCGGTCGAAGCAAGAGAATAAGCTGCGCCATTTGCAATTTGCAACGTGTTTATATGAATAAGAAATGGCGAAGAGTTATATTTACCGATGAAAAGAGCTTCAATTAAGACGGACCCAGTGGCTTCCACTGCTATTATCGTGATTTACGAAAGGAGCAGCAGCTTCGGAGTCGTCGACCCAAGGGAGATGGCGATAAGATGGAAATAAAATGTATTACTGGAAAATTAAATTGAATGATTGACAAATTGATATTTATACACAGAGGAGATCATACCAAGTATTAAACAATTATCAAACTCCTTTCTTTTGTTTTTATCTGTTCACGAAATTATCGCTAAATATTATCTTTTCTTCATAAAAAAAGTGTATCGAATTTATCCAATTCTGAAAATTTTACTCGATAAAATTGCTAAGAAAAATTTGGTATCGTTTGTTCAACACAGAAGGAGATTAAATAATTTTTACAATGTACGATCGAATACCTTAGAAACACGTTAGATTCGTACCGATCGGTCCTCCGACCCGCGTATAACACATCTCTGAAAGAGAAAGAACGAGCCAATCAACGTCGGAACTTGTACGACCTAGAACCTGCGCGACTTTTGAAACGCAACAATGAAATTTAAAGCACACGCGGAACGAATTTAATTAAGCGTTTTACTCTCGCGTCCACCGGTGCAATTACTGCCTGGAAGGTACGTTCCACTAGAACTGACGGTTGTTTGCGTACGTACACCTCGTTTCAATTTCGCAAGAAGAGGTGGAGAAGTGGAGGAGGAATGGCAAAACCGGCGGGTACCTCGAAACTCCGGCGTTCTCTTTTCCCCCTACTGTTTCGGGTTGCTTCCGTTTCTTCCGTCCCGGCGAGTCCCGCCTGGGCGAGATGCTGATTTAATCGCGGCATTAATATTTATGTCGCTTTTATTATCGTGACGGTTGCGTAACGCGGAGAACGGAGTAGTCCCGGGGCTGCGCCGCTGCCTCCAGGAAACTAATTTCGCGGACGAGTGTCCCGTTCGCGGGCGGCGTTTCACGAAAGAAAGCGACACTCTCGATCTGGCGAGGGATTAACGGGCCGGCGATCGCGCGAGATCGTTAACGGAGAGCTGAATTTATTTATTTGTCGTTCGATGGAGCATGTAAATCGAACTCGCGACTGGAAAATTGCGAGGCTTTGTCCGTTCCGTCGGTGGAGCGTTTC
>KQ435794.1:9725562-9737603 GCA_001276565.1 Melipona quadrifasciata | reverse complement strand
GGATTTTTTTCTAGTTTAGTATTTTTTTTTTAACAGCGCGCCACTAATGGACGCGGTCGTTGGTTTCCTCCTTCTGGCTTCCACGATTGCTTTAATCCCTGCTAACGCGATTACCACGACGCGTTTTTGATACATTATTTAAGGGGGTCTCAAGTGAAACCGGAGACGTAAAATGCCACGCGCTGCCTCGAAATTCGAGACAATTATTCAAAACAAGGGTACGCCTTGGAGATGTATCGTCGAGTTAAATTTTGCCAGCGTTCCAGATAATATTCTCTATGATATTTCTAAACTGTTGCAAGTTCGATTGAAAAAAGTTTAAGGGATAAATTAAAAATAGAATTGAGGGAAAAGATTTAGGAAAATTTAGGTCGTTGTTAGCTGTAATTTCAACTGAAAACGTTTGCTCGAAAATATCGTGGAAATTGAGTTTATATTAGAAACACTAACACTACAATTACAATATTAACGACAATGGTCTGTTCCGAACTGCATTTCTTAAATTTCTTTTTTTTTTTTTTTCATGTATCGCTACTCGGACTTAAAGCGATGCCAACGTTTTGCCAAATCGTTTTTCAATTACTTTCTCGCCGCGCTGATTGTCGATCGATTTTTCTAACTTGATAAATGAATAGAGACACCGAGCGAGACGCGAGTCGATGCTCGTGAGAATTAATACGTAATCGAGGGGAAAAGATTCGTCGGCGACGCTCGGCCAGGCTTAATTGGTAAAGTAGCGACGAGTGAAAGGTCCGTTAATTCGATCGGTTGAATTCGATTAAAAGCGAGACAGTCCCCGTGGCTTAACGACCTGCGTACACATATTTATCGCGTTATTTCGAGCCTCGAGATAACCCTCCACGGACGTGTTTGTCAAATCGTTCGAACTGTGGGCGACAGCGGTCAAGTTTTACTTGCGAAACGCACGCGAAAAGTGAAGAAGAAGGAAAAAGAAAAATATTCGTCAACGACCCGATCGACTTAATTGGCAGAGCAGTCAACCGGAATTTAAATTCTGACTCTCTCTCTCTCTCTCTCTCTCTCACTCTATTTGTCCTCATCACGAATTAAATCAAGCGATTGACGCGTTTTCGACTTTCTAAATTCGACGACTGCGAAATCCAAGTAAACTGGACGACCAGAAGCTTTTAAATTTTCTCCGATGTTTTATCATGGTTGGATGATGGTTGGATTCGTTCAAAGTTTATCAAAGCGCCTGTGACTCTCGAGACGAAAATTCAAATTTTCGCAGCCGTGAATCATTCGGACATCAAATTTTCTTCCTCTTTCTACAATTGCTGTTGATTTCTGTTTAGACACAATCAGCCAGAAATCATTATCGTTTGAATAATTTGTACGTGGAACGTTTTGGTGGTTCTACTATCAAGAAACTTTTTCATCTGGCTTCTTAGCGCTTCGATGCCACTTCTACGTTCTTCTTGCAATAACGTTATTATGCAATAGCGTAATTACTACGTATTTATCACGCAAAGTCTCCACTCCTTTGACATCGGTTTTATTACACGGTTCGACGATCTACAAAAGGCCAATTGCGCGGGCCTTCTTAAGTTACGAGGGATCAAACAACGATTTATCACAATGTTACAAACAACGCAATTTCTTCAAATTTTCCAAAATTGTGGAATTCGAGTCGGAGAAGTACTAGCAAGAAATACATTGCGAAACTCTCTCTCTCGCGTTTACAACGTGAGCAATGGTAACAGCTTGGGACTTTGCTCTCGAAATGTTTAATTCAATTCGATTTTACTTTCAACCCCGTTGCGATTAAAGTTTAAACGAAATGTGAAAAAGTTGTTGTCAGTGCGCGTTAAATATTCTTCGTTTCAATTTTACACGTTGAAACATCGTCGATCCTTTCCGTTCGCTCGTGACCGAGCGTAAAATCGAGACGTAAAAATTTCGAGGATCGCAGGGAGTAAATTGCTCTTTAATGGGTCGGATATTTTCTCAGGAAAATTCCGAAAAGCGCCTCCAATGACAATGCACGTGACAGAAAAACAGGAAAAGAGCCCGATCGCAAAACTGGTCTCGATCTCGAGCACGACGATCGCCTCTCGACGAAAAAAATACTCCGCAACGCGCAGCGCATGAAATCGCAAAAACCAAACGCGAGCGAAAGCGAGCTGAAGACAGCGAGACAGAGAGCTAAACTGATAAGCGCAAGACTCTCGCCGCGAGTCGCGAAAGGGCGGGAGGGAGAAAGAAAAAAATAGGCGAAACGAGGGCTTGCCCTCGCTGTTCCGCGAGGGGGGGAAAAAGGTCTCTTTTAAAAGAATAATAAAGGCGACAAGGACAAAGGGCAAGGAGAAGAAGGGCGATGGTTGCGGCTGCGTGCGTGGAGGGGACGTGAGGGGAAGGAGCGCGGTCGGTCGGTTTCTGTCTCCAAGGCGAGGTTAGGATAGGTTAAGGGAGAATGGCACCGGTTGGTACCACCGAGTTGCCACGGTGGCCGACGGCGCAAAGGGGGTTCGCGTTGGTCGCGTGACCCGATGATTCACCGAACCCACGCTCTCGCCCGCTATCCTCCTTCTTTCTCCGGGTCGAGCTTCCTCGGGACCCTCCTCGCAACGATTGCCCTCTTCCCTCGACACACGGTGTGTCCCTGCCCTTCTTCCGTCCGACGACTCACGATATCCCTACGGGCCATTCACGAGCGCTGTCACCCTTTTCCACTCACTCTCTCTCGCTCGCTCGCTCGCTCGCTCGTTCTCTTTGGTCTCCGCTTTTCGAGTTTGCCCGACCTACTCAGGGATTCATCGCGACTGCCGTCCAACTCGGAGGATACGCAGATTCCCTGGCAGGAGTTCACCTTTCGGTGCGCGTCGTTCGAACCGTCTGATAACACGGCGACGGAGATTTATTCGCTGGAACGTTCGCCGAGTGTTACGTTCCGATCAACCACTCCGAATGATTTTTCTCTCTTCGTCGCTTGTATTGAAAACGACTGTCGTCGATGGTCCAAGTCTGTGCAATTACCAGACTACGAGGCTTTGCGTGTTTGAGGATAAGGATAAAAAGCGTGTGATTTTATTGCGTTCTATGAAACAAACAAAAAAAAAAAAAAGAATTTATATCCGCAGTCTCGAGACAAGCAGACTCTTAGATAGATGGCAGACATTTTTGTTGAACCTTACAAAGGTTTAATTGAATAAATTTGGGCACAAAATACAATAATTCTTTTAGAGAACTTGCTACATGATCTTAGTCTTGTTGTTGACTGAAATATACAATACACATTAATACATAATACAAATAATGAACAGATCGGATCTGTTCGTACGTGAAGCGAAACAAACTTCACTTTCAACTCCGATCCTTCGAACTGACGTTAAATATTAACGGCGAACGCGACGTTTTATGCATACAGCGTGCAAAACCGCGAGGCAGAATCGATGGCAATGAACTACTTGGGATAAAATTTCGCCAATTATTCAGGTGGAGCTCGCGGCCGCGATTAAAATTTCACAAAATGCACACCGTGATGGATGCTCGCGGAACGATCCACCCGGCTCCTTATCATTTCTAATAACTTTTTTAAATGTCCGGTGAATTATTCAGGCCCGGTGGCTTGTTCCGGAGCAACGACTCCCGCAGGATTTTATTTTATTAACCCTCTCGCCTGCTCGGCTCCGTACGTCATGCATGATAAACCATGATCTATGAAGGGCCGTAAATTCACCAGAAAAAGCACTTCGATACGCTTTCAGGATTATTATAAAAATATCATCGTAAATGAATAAACATCGTAAATCATGCATACGAACGGCATCGATCCGCTTCCCTCGCCCCTTTTCCCTCCATTAAACGATAATCTCGTGAAACGTTGACGCGAAATTGCCCGCCGCAGAGAGGGGACAAAAAAAAAAAAGAAAAAAAAAAAAGAGAGAAAAAGGAAACAACGTGACGTCGTCGAACACATTTTCTACGCCACGATGCCACTTTCTTCCGTCACTTTGTTCGTTCTACTTGGAGAATTTTCGTACAAGTTCTGCAGGTTCGAAGCTGATGCTCGATATTACGGCCTGTTACACGGGGTTCGTGGTTGCAAAAAGTGCGATGGAAAAAATCTCCTGTTACTTTGGCTGCTAAACGATAGCTCGCGATAAATTCTCAAGTCTTTTTTGGTCTTTCACTTCTGAGGAGTGACGAATTCGTCCGTCGCGAATGGATTTTTCTCAGCGATTAGACAGAACAAACAGTTATTCTTTAAAAAAGAAAAGAAATTGAAAAAATGGTCTCTCGCTCTTTGAGAACCTGTTACTGGGAAAGTGTTCTCGCGGAAAGGATATTTTCGAATCTGCATAACAAAAGTCCCACGGGAGCAAGTTATTTAGGCGAGATTTCACAAGAAAATGTTAGGTACTATTAGGTACTAATGATTCTTCTTTGATCAAGGCATGATTGTATTGTAACGCAATTGGATATAATGCAATAACAATGATTATTATACGATAGAGTAAATGTGATGTTGTTGGATCATTGTATTCTAATCTAATAACAGACCGGCATGGTGGTCGAAACACAGATATTACGCTATGAAATATCATGTTTATTATTCAGTAACATCCTTTACTTCCCGACTGCGCATTTCAAAGAGAAACGGAAACAAGCTTTGAATCGCGAATTATCCGCGCGAACATTAACAAATGAACAAACATATTCAGAATACGAATTCGATTGCAGTCGTCTAATATTATTTGAATTTTTACGGTGTCCGACGAACCGAGATAAACTTTGCACCCCGTAATTTCCATTCAAACTGAAACTTTTATTTTCGAGAAATTTTCATCGTCGTGTTCTCATCCGGAGGTGGTCTTTTTTTGAAAACAAAAGTCTCGGAAGTTCGTGTTTTAAGCAGAATCTATTGAAAAGTTTCCACGACTTCCTCGATCCTTGATTTTTACGTTTGTCGGATAATTTACAATGATAATTTGTAACAAACTCGAACTTGGATTTTCAACATTCGAAATGTTCCGTTTAGTGCACAGTGACTTGCCAAGGTGTCCGAGCATTTATCCACTAGACCTGCAAAAATTTTCTCTCGAGAGTGTAATTAAAAAAATAAAATTTGAACGGTGACTCGTTTCACGTGTTACGGAAAGCGCTATACTTTATTGTGCAGTTTAAATTTGTTAAATACGCACTAAAGCTTTCAAAACATTTCTGTACATTCACCAACACTGTGATATGCGTTATAGAATCTATATAGACGACCATCTCCATATTTTACGTATTTTTACATATTACGTGCGTTGTATATTTTATCGAGCCAGATTTGTAGCAAATTATGCCTTTCGATTTGAACGAAAAAGCCAATCGCGATCCCGTGGAATGTCGGTTTGAATTTTAATTTCAATTTCTGTAAATCGCGAGCGCTGACAAAGATCGTGCGCAAGTTGATACTATTGTTGATACAACTGCTCGTCCAAGAAGACTGGAAAGAAAATGACAAACATGGAACAAAGTTCAGAGGTGGGCTATGAGTATTTAGGCGAGTCGCAGAGTCGAACAAGGCGAGATGTATTTGCGCGAATCGCAGTGTCTAATGCAGGCAAACTGCGACGCGGTATTCCATCGAATCAGCGTCGATCGACGTTTAGGTGAATCATAGCCGCGCGGTCAGAGACGCGGAGGAGGCTGCTATGCCATCGGAATGCTCGTAGAATTTGCGGCATTGTCATCGATTAGCGGGGGGCCTCCGGCTCGACGCAACTGCACGCACGTAATAACGTGCACAACCGAGCGCGACACGTGTTACCAACGTGTCGATCGGTTCGCCAACTATCGTGTTGCACGAGCGAAAAAAAAGAAAGAAAAACTGCACGACGTGTACGACCATTACGATTCGTCTCACTGAAAGGTGCCCAGAAGCGAATGTTCTGACTAGGAAACGAAGACGATAAAATTTTATTGATACGCAAACATTTGAATCGATAGAAAACAAATTACACGCGCGATCGCTCAGCAACAGACAACGCCACTCCTACTCGAGGTCTACGCCACGCCCCCTCGCGAATCACGTGACCCAAATCAACCAATCGCTAATTTTCGTTGCATCAGCGTTGCACCTGAAGAGGCCCGATTTTCTGGACGAATCGTTTATTGCTTTTATTCTGGAGGAGTAACGAAATCATTTGCAGATGAATTTCTTCAAGGAAATGAAGAAAGTTTGTGAATCAAAAGAGTCGAATGAAGTTTCTGAATGAGTTGGACATTGCCAAAATTGGGCACGTTTCACTTGAAACAAAAGTAACAAGTGAAAAGGACAAATGGCTGCTTCAAACGAGAAACAAGTTTGTTTCAAAATAAAAACGAACAAATTCCAACATCTCATTTGAAAGATACTTTCAAGGAATGAAGGAACAACATTTATACCTGTAAATACCTGTACGTGTTGCCACGGAGGTTCTAATAAAATAATTTATTTTTCAAACACGTCGCGAATGAGAAATAAAGTAAAAATTTCACTCGGACAGTCGAATGACAATTGAATAATACTTGATTTCGACAACGCCCAGGAAGCACTTGTTTCATAAATAAGAATCCAACTTTGCTTTCGTTACTTTCCATCCGATCCAATACATTTGGAAGCGTGCGTGTCGTTGGAGGTTCCGTGACTCACTGCAAATGGTTTCCTGTCTTCTCTTCGGCCGAAAGGATACGATTACCCCCGGCGTAGAATAGAAAGACAGGCATTGTTACCTCGGCTCGGTGATCGAGCTTCCCTTGGAAATCGATGGACGCGATTCGCGGAAACGAAAGTGAAAAAACGAGCCGATAATGTTAATAAATTTACGGGTGAAAAATGTGCCCGTGTGTCTCGAATCGTTGGTTTCCACGTACGTATATGTTTAAATTTCTGCCGCGCTGACTCTCGCCGACTCTCGTCAGGAAATTACTGGCGCGTCGGAATGCCATTAGCCGATAGGCGATACACGTTTGCAAAGTAACGGCGGAACAATTCCGGACATTCAAGGAAATAATCCGATTAATGCACCGGCCGGCCGGTTGCTCTGCGGCTGACATTGAATGGCTGCCTTCGCTGAATCTTCGTGAAACTGGCCGAACTACGATGCATTTCTGTTCGAATCAATCGACGCACGTCGATTTACCGTATCGAGCACGGTTGAATGTCACTTGATGACCAATTGGCCATCTAGTTGGGTTTCGGGTGTTGCGTTTTCGAATCGATCGCAACTGGGTGCTCGTCAGGAACTGTTGAGAATTCGTATTTTCTGGAAGGTTGGTAGAATATTGTTCGATTTGCTGAACTTTATGAAAGATGAAAAAATTTTTTAATCGGCTAAAGATTCGCGATGTATATATATATATATATATTTCCTTTTGGGATTTGTAATGTCTATCATCAATAATTATGAATAAATTGCGTTCTCACTCCTCGGTTCTACCAAAAACACGTAATATGGCAGCTTTGGACCAAACGAACGAATTCGCCCGCTCGTCTTCGCTACGACTAAATTCGCGTTCATTTGTTACATTAACGCTCATTTAGCGTAATAAACGAAACAAACGTGAGCGCGAATTTGGCGGAATTGAGAGCAAACGAGTATTTGTTCGTTACGTGTTTTTAGCGGAATCGGAGGATCCGTATTCAACCAGATAATAAATTATATCAACCGTTGAAAACACACGCGTGTTAAATACACGTGTACGTGTGAAAATGTCACGGCATTGCACGTATTAATTACATTACATTACATTAGTGTAATTCGTATTTCCTCCCGTGTTGCTTTATCGCGTCTACTTTGTCCTTTCGATTTTTTCTTTTCGCAACGCGTTTAGATATTAATGATTTAATTAACAACGGATGCCAATTCGCACTCTATTTCAGATGAATTTTAATTCATCAGCGACATGTATTAATTAAACGATAATAGTTCAGCATGGACTCGTCGTACACGGTAATTCCATCACTGTTGCAATAAACATTCATAATCAAGTAATATGTACTTCTATATTTGTATCAATACGACTGAAGAAAGTTAAAAGGAAGCTAAAAAAAATTACAGAATTCTATTTCATATCAAACACGTTCTATACATTTTTGTACATCGCCTATTGTACAACGTATTTAATACTTTGGTTATAAAATTGAATTACTAATGAATAAAATTCCTTTCAAACCCTGCAATTCGATGCAAAAAATGTGAAAGACAGAATACGAAGAAAAAAGGAACGTTGAAAACCACGAGCGATCTCACGAGCTTTACACAGCTGATTACACCAAGATCTGAGAACGAGTCGCATTGCGAAAGAAACAACGAGTCGATGGACGCGCTATAAATCAAGTAACGCTTAGAGTCACTCATAGCGTGGCGCGGAAGAAACTTATGGGACAGCCTAATATATATTAATAAATACATAATACGCGATCCTCGTAGTTGAGATAAGATGGAGGAACGTCATAACACTTGCAACTTGCTTGATTGAGTCTCGCTTCGCGGAGATCGACGATGGGAAATAGAGGGGGCGAAGGAGACGTAATATACTGAAAATAGAAATAATCTCCGGCGTATTCCATCTTTATTGGTCCTCTGTTGTGAAAAATGTCACAAGTAGGCTGAGTTGGAGTTGAGGATTCGACACTAAATTTAATTGAAGTTACTTCGAAGTGACACTGCAATTACTCCGATCGTTGGATCTTCAAATTGATAATTGGTACCAGGATAATTGATACCAGGCAATCGCAAAACAATTAAAGATGTGTCGAGTCGCGCAGAAACTGATCAAGTGTACAACTGCTTGAAAAGTACTAGAAATATGTTACACTGTTTCGTAAAAATTTTGGTCAAAGGTAATTTATTAAGGGTAAATTTACGATAAATTGTTTTGACGAAACACGTCGGTTGTTTGTGAATCTTAAAATTAACAATTGACTGGGTTAAAATTAACCATTAAAAGTGTCTACATCTACTTGAAAAGTGCCAAAAATTTGGAAAGCTAAATGTAACAAATTATTTTTCACAACGCACAGCTCCGTCCGAAGAACCGACCGCCGAGTGACCGTTAAAAATACCTGTTCGTCGAATCGTGCGCGCGCGTAACGTTCCAAGGAGAGTACGATTTCATACGCAACGCGGTATAAATTGTTAGAGTATCCTAACGCTACAATAAACGTCGGTTTCAATTTACAACGCACGTAGGCGAGAGCGTAGAAATTGACAGGGCACAGAGCGAAACTTGTCGGGGGAACAACTAGGCACAGTAACGATTGTCGCAATACACACAACTACAGCCCGTGTATCAAGCACACCTACCCTACAGAGTAATAACACGCGCACGTGTATCACCGTTAAGCCAAATAGTAATAAAACCAGTGAAAACTAACGAAACTGTCCAACGCGCAGATACAGTCGTTCTCGAGGAGATAATAACGGTATCGTTGATCTTCTCGGTCGCAGGCTTTACGAGGGATTAGATCCCGCGAAAAAATAAGCCAGTCACACTGGACACTTCTTCGAGCGTAGCGTGCTCTTTGCTTGCGGTACGTGGACGCGCGTGTAGGCGATGAAAGCGGTTTCCGTTACGTCGCGTTGTTACACGTTGGAATAAAGGGACGGCGGCGTGCACGAACGTCGGCGATTTATGCGAAAACGCGCAATGGAAGAGATTTTTATTCGAGGGAATGGTATCGAGACGGCGCGCGATAAAAATCGCGGCACGTTTCCTCCAGGCGTGTTCTACCTCGGCCGCGTGCGCCGATAAATGCTAATTACGCGAATCACGCGTTGAAATCGGGTACACGCGTGCGTACAGCGACAGGAGCAATGTAATGGCACCGGGAATTTTTCGTTGTTTCATTTTTCGTCGTATCGATACTCGTGCAGCTGTCGTCGGTCTTCCTTTCGATCGTCGTAACGATTGTTCATTGTGCCGGTTTGTAGATTTTCGTCGTCTGAATTTTCACTGGAGAAACGCCGATTTGATCGAGGATTCCGCAATCTTGTCATCTCTGTTTTGCAAAGACTCGTCGATTTATAGATAACAGCTTTTGTATTATTTTCATTATACGCTCGTGTTTGCTCACTGTATACTCTATACCTACTATCTGCGTGTCTGTATTTTTACTCACTGCCTGTGAAGTTGCTGTTAAAACAACGTTGCAAAGTGCCGAGTAAAGTTTCTGAATTGAAGAAAAATTTAAAATTACTCGATTGACGCTTAACTTTCACGTTCGGAGTAAATTTCCTTAACAATTAACACGGCGTTAATATTAACAACAGAGATTCGTTCGATCTCTGTTGTTAATATTAATAATTAATAATAAATAATTTATGCATTCTGCGAGAATATACAATATATTTATTCGAATTTAATATTTCAAAGAAGAATGTACTTTCGTATTTATCATCATTTATTTATTTAGTCATTTGTTAAACGAAACGAATTATCGGTTCGGTTATGCTCCTCGTTGCACGCTTTCGACCGAACTTGGCACAGTGCTCCTGTTCCTACAACAACCGACCGAGTCTCTTCTCCTCTCGGTGCCTTTCCCGACTATGGCCAATTTGAAAGGAACCTTTGAAATTAGAAGTTTTTCTACGGTTCGTTTTGAAGTTAATAAGACAAAGGCTCGCGTGTGCGAGCGAGCGAAAGAAACGTAGAAAGAGAGAGAGAGAGAGAGAGAGAGAGAGAGAAAGAGAGAGCAAAGAAACGGAAGAGAATGATTTAACGTTTAAACACGGCCGTGTTTAAGCGTTTAAACGTAGTTCTTTGGAGGGCAACGTTCGTGAAAGAGAACTAAAACGCGGCTGGCTCGTCGATTCGTTCTCCTTTTCCCCTGTGTTCTCTTTCTTCTTCTTTTTTTCTTTTTTTTTTTTTGTTTCTTCCTGGTTTTTTGTTCAGTTCGAACTCTTTGTTTCTCGCAGCGACGTTTCTCAATTACCGCATTTCGGGCGATCATTGAAACGAAGATACACGCTCGTGTCGCTCGGTCGGCGCGTGTATAATTTCTGCCTCGAAATACCGAATACGCGAATCGAGGGAACAACCTGCTTCTTTTTATATATATATATTTCAGGTGTGTTGGAACATCGAACTCAAACACGACGTGAATCGAGTGGAGAGCCTCGGGGGTGCTTAATTAGATTTTCTATTGTTTCCCTTATTGTACTTTGTTGTATCTTTGGAATTGGCAGAGTCGTGACAAATATTGCAAATTAGCGTTGATCGCTCTAAGTTTGCCCGATCTAGCAGATTTGCGCGTATAAATTATTCGATTGTTTCTCTCAGTTTTGTGACGATAAATTTATCGCAAGAGTTGACACGGTTTTCTATAATCGATAACGTAATTTAACAACAAATATACGTTTAATTTATCGTTTTATTTAATATTCTAGTAAATGTATATTTAATACATTCAACTGGAATATAGATCGTGTCACAACGTGTTGAATTGTCGTCACTGGACGGCAATATTTGTTAAATTTTGAAGAAAACGGCACTGCTTAACGGCGCGCCTCTAATGTTTCAACGTTGCACGTCCCGCGCGCTTGAATTTCGACGAATTTTTATGGGTGACGCGACGCGGAGAATTTTTCCTTTCAGAGGCGAATCGGGCAGAATAAATCCCTCGCTGCGAAACACGTCCGTTTTTCATTAATTCGGCGGCGAACGCGGCCCCCGAACGATTTTTACCCGTCGAAATTATTAAAAACACGCTCGGATCGCCCGTCGTTGATCGTCCAAATTTCCAAGAATGAATCTTTCACGAGCGGACGTCGGCCGGCGAATATAACATCGGCGCGGCATTTATTATTGAATTTTCATTTCGTCGAACAAACACCGAAAAGCGTGTTCGAACTGATTGTCCTGCATCCCGGCGCCGCCTGGAAAATTGCGCCACTCCGCGAAACACCGCCTCGGTCCGTTCCTCTCATCGATTATGCTCGGCGAGTCGATTCGATTATTGAGGTCAACACCTTCGCGGAGATGTGTAAACGTTATTATCCTCGCGATCGTTTGCTCGAGTCGGAGATGGTCAAGTATCGACTTTGGTT
>KQ435794.1:9701062-9713724 GCA_001276565.1 Melipona quadrifasciata | reverse complement strand
TATTTTCGCGACCGCGGCCGCAGTCGTAGCAACCCTATTATATTTTCGGTGCATCGTGTGTAAAATTTAAGGCAAATCGATGAAGCGAACGCTCCCCTTGTAAGCTGGAATCGTGGCGAACGTCGGTGAACTTGGTCGATCAAGCCGAGAGAAGAGAGGCAAACGGGCGCTTTCTCTTCTGTGCCGGCGGTTTGCTTCTTCCTGCCTCGGCGCTGATATTGAAAAATTCACGGCTCCCCGTCGTTCCGAAAATCGCCGATGCCGTTGACGTTTTGTCGTTCGTCGATTCATCCGCATATTTTATTCGTGAAACGTTCGTTCAGAACAGCGAATCGCGTTCTCTCTCTCTCTGTTTTATTCTACGAACGAATACATTTTCGATCTGCTTCAAACAGACGAGCGAAAACACTCGTGCGTTCGCTGTTCTTTTATTCGAGGGCGCGTGGCGTTCTGTCGATTAAAAAGTAATAATTTCCTCGAATTTTCAATTCGGCAAAAATTATGGATAAATAATGCAGCGGACAGTTGTTCCGTTGTTCTGTTGTTTGAATATTCTCAAGAGAAATATTAATACGTGGGTGCGCGTGTATCACCATCGCTTTAGTTACATTTTATTTTATTAACTTCGTTGCATTAATTATGACAATGTCATTTTTTTTTTTTTTTTTTAGGATTTTTGTTGAATACCCAATTTTGCTCAAATCCAATTCCGACGCTATTTTTCACTTGTACTTGTACTTCGAATATTCTGTCTACGTGGTTTCCTTTAGTCGCACTCGGATTTGTACACCCTTTCGGGGGAAATAAATCCTACTCGTCGACGGAAAGGTTAAACGTTCGGGTATAAAGAGAAAATGACTTTGTTGTGTCGCCACGAGGAGGATCAATTTACGGTAGAAATGACATAATCGACGTAATACGCAGCAGTGGGATATTCGTCACATTTTTAGTGACAAACTGTAACTCTCAAGGGGTTAACGTAACATTTTGTTCGCGATCGAGTTGTTTACGCTTTTGAAAATCCGTCCCATTCGTCAAAGAAGATTTAAACAAAAAAAAAAAAAGGAAAAATATTCGAAGTGAGATCTCTTGTAAATTCCCCAGCCACCATTCGTCAAAGAAGATTTAAAAAAAAAAAAAACAACGAAGAAGTCATTTCTCAAAAGGTCTATCTTTTTCACTGCTGAATTTCAAAAATTTTAAAACGTCCTTTCAAGAATTACAACAGTCGCGGTATTCTCGCACGGAGAAGATTGTCTCCGTGCTCCTTTTTCGAGCGATCCCTACCGGGAGTCGTGCACGTATTTGTATTTTTCTTGAAATTTGCGTCGAAATTTCTGCCGTCGATGTTCGCTCGGGACGAAGAGGTCTCCAGAACGCGATTCGAGGGAATCGCGCCGTTTCAAGATGCGCAAATTCAATTTCTCCGCGAGCGCGATCGAATAAATTGCGGCGGCGGGATGATAACGTTTGCGCAGCGGAATAATTACAGCCCGGGCACAAAGGCCCGTCGCGAAGTTACGACGCAACAGCCGTCTCTTTCTGCCCGCTGTCGCGTTTCCGCGGATGCGTTTACTCCCCCCGACCAAACGTATCAGCCGTTGCTTGCTCGCGCGTCGTATCTTTGCCAAAAAACAATGCCGCGTTTCGCTTGTGGATCAGAGAACAGCAGTTGGAGGTTTTTGTAATTTCTACAATTTTCCCTCCTTTTCGGTCTTTGCGATTTTTCATTTCATTGTTGCAAAAAAATTTTTCATCGCCGACGGCTTAATTCGAGCTGTTTGATCTCGCTGTATGGAACAACGAGGCACGTTTGTTGGCGCGTTGAAAATTACACCTGTACGCGGCTCTATTTATAGGAAAAGTCTAATTACACTCGTCGAAATCGAATTCGTTCTTTATCTGAATCTCTCTCCGCGCAACGATAACTCGCGGTTGCACCGTGTAATTTACCGGTGATTTCCAGCAATTGCTGGTAATTATTATTAGTTTAACGGTAATTCAGACTTATAGATTAGTTGCGCAGTGGTTAACTATTATCAAACTGTCACTTGTCGTAGGAAAAGTTCAGAAAGTCCAAACACACTTTTAACTCTTTGCGTAATTCCCTCAGACGTGGGAATTTCATCAATTTTTAATCACATCGAGTGTCAATTGACGCATAATTTTTAAGCTTTCTCGATTAATGGAACAACGAGTTTTATCTTCCGGTAACTCTGCGTTATTTTATATTTTTTCGTTATAAACTTCTTCCTTGGAACGGTGAATCAATACACGGTGTCAGTGCACGTTCGTTCCACCCCGCGCGCGTCCAAAAAATAAACACAGGCGCATTCGGAAATCTTGCGTCGCTAAAACTGCAAATATTATAATATATACGCGCGCGCGACTCAAGTTGCGACGGTTTGCAAGTAAACATTAATAAAGTAATTCCCCCGCGCGGAGAGCGGCGCGAATTTGCTCGAAATCGGCGAGAGCAAAAATGAAACGTGGAGCGTGGAACTGCGGATTGCAATTTGAAATTAATAAACGGGGCAACGTAAATACGTCCGAGCGTAAATACCGAGCGTTCGCCGGTCAGAGGTTAATACCGCCGAGATTCGATGCGAATTTTCATTTTCTTTTCCCCCTTTTGTTCTTCCTACCTCTTTTTCTTCAATTTTTTCTGTTTTTTTCCTTGCGTCAACCATTAACGAAACGGCTAATAAAGCCACCACCTGATATTCTCAAACGACAGAACGATCGAAGCTCGGTTCGAATTTAATTTAACGAGATTCCAGGCGTGTTTCAAACGTCACGGCGATTTTAAACGCTCGCGAGGAATGATAATGATCTTGGCGGGGAAATTGTGCGGCGCATGTGAAATCACGGTTAAGCGAGCGCGGCGATTACGGGACGCACGAAATTTCACGGTTATCAAAGAAAGTCTCGGTAATCGGGTAAATTGCCTAACGTTGTTGCACACGTGCTGAGCGCGAGGAGCCAGATACCATATGGCGCTCCCGATATTACTCGAGGTCATCCGAAGTCGTATACACGTTACACGTTTGTTTTCTTCTCCGCGATTTCGCACAAAATTATCTCGCGACTGAACTGCTCCAGAAACCAAATTAATCAGATCCAATTTTTATTAATAATTTCGTCATCTCTTGATCAACAAGGGAGCAAACGAGCGTGCTCTCGTACTCGGTCGTTCATCACAAGATGACGTAAAAAAAGAATTATACAACACGTTCTGGGGTAAATTTAAAAAAGAAAAAAGAAAAGAAAAACGCTGCATCGCCTCTTCGCGCTGCTCCATTCGTGAAGTTGATCGATGCTGCTTTCGAACGGGTTTAATTTTATTGTCGGCTGCGAGGGAAGCTTTAGGGTGATTAATCGGGGATTAAAATGCTTGATTAATCGAACATTCCGAGTGATTCCGCGTTACTCCAAATTCCATCTTCTTATCTTGGTGTTATAACCAAGTTACAGCAAATTTTATCGGTTAACTCTTTTCCTTTCAGTGACGTACCGTTCGAGTTACCGTGATGCATTATTTCTGACACATCAATCAACCCGGATAATTAGGTAGCAGTAGCAAAATGCTTTGTTGTTTTTCATTAATCAGTGTCTGAATGTCGGCAGTAGTTGCGAAGCAGTCAATTTATTTTTTATCAACTTTTTATCGATCGAACTTGAAGCGTATCTACTTCGCTGAATAAATTGCTGGCAAATTGACGATGCGAAAAACGTTTGACATTATCAAACGGCATAAACTCGCGTTTGCTATTAAACACGTATTATCTTTCCCGCGTCAGCGGCAGCAGAATTCCGAGCTCGTCGGTTTGAAGGATGCCTCGATCACTCAAAAATAACCGGCAGCGGAATCTCGAACGTGCAAACTAAACACGATGCGAATGGCGCGCGGGTTAATAGTTTAATGGATCGCCAGACTGTTTGCAGAGGCCGCAAACAAAACATTTCTCCGGTCCTTTCTGCCGGTTCGATACAAATAGCACGATAAATCACGGTACTTAACGTTAATAGGATCATGTCGCAACAGGTCTGATTTATTTGCCATGGCCGAAACGAGATTTTCGATGTTACGAGCTGCCGCCGCGGCGGAGGAGGATGGTTTCTCGGTTGGATACGGTCGCTGCGGTTCTTCGAGACGTCTCGCGACGCTGTCGCGGAGATTCACGTGATTTTTCACCATTTTCCGTGTGAATATTGAGGAAAACTAACTCGAACGATCGCTTGAATTTATTGGCACGTGATTCCGTTTGTTTGGTAATTAACAAAGACTTTTGTTCTCGATCTTTCCAGTCGCTCTTTTTAATCTCGAATTGAACGAAGAAAGTAATATTACGTTCATATCTCCATCGTTACCATTTTTATCGTTGAAAGTAATTTTAGCCTCTTGAGGTGCAACGCTGATGCAACGAAAATTAGCGATTGGTTGGTTTGGGTCACGTGACTCGCGAGGGGGCGTGGGGTCTCTAGACCTCGAGTAGGAGTGGCGTTGTTCGTTTTCTATCGATTCAAATGTTTGCGTATCAATAAAATTTTCGAAACAGTTGCTTCTGGGCCTTTCAGTGAGTCGAATCGTACTGGGGTGTGTGCCTTTCCTTCCCTTGATGGGCTTTTCCCGTTAAACGAATAAATAAATATGAATATCGTCGCTTAAACCGATTGTGCAAATTTACTATGCCGGTGCAACGGTGTCGGTGTTATATATATATATATTTTTTTTTACTATTTTAATTGATGTTTTTAATCTCTTCGTGGCGTCGTGTGTTTTGCAATAAAATATTATGAATTCGCACGCATACTTTCGTTCGTAGCGTATAATCTTCGGAGCTCGAACGGAAAATGAAGTATTACGTTGCCGACTCGATTACGATGAATGCACGCAGCGTCATTGACGAGTAAAATATTAAATTTACAAATTGCCATAAATTCCCAAGTATGGAACAACGATAAGAGGCGACTAAAAGGGAAATTTGTGTTGATCAATCGACGATTGGTGCGTAATAATTAAAAAGAAAGGAAATGGAACAACGAGTCGACGCGTTGCACTGTTCGAAGTGATATCTGGTAATTCGTGGATCTGCGAGTTATTGAAATCACAGCGATCAGTATTGAATTGGAACGCGTAATTGTTCAAAGTACGGATTGATATTGAATTTGGATACATTTGACAGAAAATTTCGAACGTTGCTCCGCAACGTAACACCGAGAAAAAGTATCGAATTGATGCATTAATCGAGTAAAGAATTTAATTTTGCAACGCTCGAGATGCGCGCGATCCAACGAATCGATCAATACTGATTTCCTATATTGAGGAAAATGTAAACTGGTTGAAATCGTTTCGTCTGCAACTAACCAAAGAATTTCGCGAAACAACGAAAAACTTTGATAAGAGGGAATCCACTCGGTGCTGTATGCTGCCGCATTCCTTATTGCTTTATTACCCTGTGCACGCGTTAAAACGTCCAACGGTTTGTCCAAGGGTTCGTAACTATGTTCAATAGCTTCCTCTACTTACGAAGTAACGAGCATTAAACTCGCACTTCCTTACTTTACGCCGTGCCACGTCAGATATTTATTGTTAATGGAATCGAAGTGCATACGAAGTGCTCGTGCATGCACGCGTTGTCCGTATTGTCGAGCAGCGAGTGTGTGCAATATAATACTTTAGGCGAGATGAGCACACACACGAGAGGGAGAAAGAGAGGGCATGATCCAACTCTGAGCGTCGAGCCGAGTGTCTAGCAAAGACCCGCTTCCATTCTTTTTACGCTCATCAGGCCACCTTTACACTCCTTTCTTCCCTTTTACTTTCGCCCGGTGCTTCTCAAGATCCGTTTTCTTCTTTCTCGTCCCCCCTCCCTCGCTCGTTTGCCATTCCTAATTGTACACCGCCATCCGATAACCCGGCGAAACTTAACGCTCCGACACCGCTGCGTTCCAACTACCGCGGGGTCGAAGTTCCGTCGTGGAAAACGCCTTGGGTAGCATTGCATTCGTCGAAGTGCATTTCTTTTTTTTCAAGAGAGAGAGAGAGAGAGAGAAATATCCTTACTCTTCTCTACCCGCGGCGTGATGTAAAGTTGTCTTGGAAAGAAAAAAACTGCACGACTCGTACCCCAGTACGAAGAAGCAACTTTTTTGACTAGAAAATGAAGACGACTTTTTTGCCATGAAATTTTATCGATACGCAAACATTTCAGTCGCTCAGTACCAGACAACGCCACTCCCACTCGAGGTCTACGCCACGCCCCCTCGCGAATCACGTGACCCAAATCAACCAATCGCTAATTTTCGTTGCATCAGCGTTGCACTCGAAGAGGTCCGATTTTCTGGCTTGTCCCCGCTAAAATCACTTTCGGTGATAAAAAAGAAACTGACGACTGTTAAGTAAAAGCGTACTTTAAAACGAACTACCAAATGGATTAGTTATCGACGATTCTTTTACACTGTCATTTGTACGATTATGCTTTTCGCTGTGCGGATAAATTACGTTTGACTCTTCGTCAATAAGAATGTTTGAGAAAATCAAATCGTGCCTAATTTTTTTTATCATTTCAGTCTTCCAAGAAATTTTAATGATTAATCTATTGTACGATTAGTTTGAAAATCAAAGCTTTGGCAGATTCTTTAGGGAAATTAAAAAGTAAAGTGATCAATTCGTAAAATAAACGATTCGTAGGAATAGTAATTAATTATTAATAATTCAGCAAGTTTTCTTTTCTGAGTGATATTTGTAGAAATGTAACATCGATATTGAAAATATATAAATACATGAAACTATAAAATGAAATGTAATATCCTTTGCAATGATTTATAATTAATTTACACTTTTACGATCATTCTTCGGGACAGTTACTTTCTACATTATTTTTCTTTACTCACTCGTACAATATTTTAATAAAACAACGCTCTGCTCAAGTTCTCCTTTCTCAATCGTATAATGTTCGTACATACGAAGGTATGGAATTCTTCTACGACTAAATTTTACTCTTCGCAGTCAGTCTTCAACGTTCAAAGTGTTAATTATCCCTTGTTAGATGAGACAAACACCATTCTTCTGAATCGCATTTGTAAAAATGGTTGTGAAACATGCATCGCGTAGACACGAATCGAATCCAATAACAATCCACGAAGTCCGTGGTGTTTGCACATAATGGTTGGTATGCCGAGTTTGCGAGGGGTGCGTAATGAACTATCCCTCTTAATCCCTCGCCGAGTGCCTCGGATGCCGGGCATTGCAACAGCCAATTAAAAATAATATACTTCAGTCAAAATGATCAAGCGATTCCGGCTCCGAACGATTCGAAAGTTTCATGCGAGCGTTGAGGGAAGGGAGGCAACGTAGAAACATATTCGTACGCGATGCAAGCATTTTCTACTCCCGTTTCGTTTTAATTTTCATCGTCGTCGTGCGAAAGTATTTTCGGGATCTAATTAATTACGCAAGCAAATTCAATAACGTAGAGGCACTTTTAACAGTACCATCGGCACTTTGTCGGAGCAGCAGTTTAAATTTAACCAAAGTGTACAAATTAGCGCTGAATTAGTTATTAGATGCAACAACTGCTGCTTTATCATGGAATCGGCGGGCTGTGAATTTAAATCGCCCACTGGAAAGACACTGGCAATAACATATTTTATGTGCGTTTGATATTTAAATTAACCAATTCACCAATTCCAGAAAGGGCGTTTTCGATCTAGTCACGATATGATTTCAAAATCAATTCGAAGGTGAGACAGTGAACGTCAGTCTTCTCATACGCACAACAATTCGATCAGTCATTTTATCAACGATAGACAACTGTCCAGTTCTAAACGACACAGTACGTCTTCTAGTATAAACAAACTCATGCCTGTAACGTGAATTATAACTTCGAGTAATAACCATTAATTATATTAATTCTACTAATAGAAGATACATTACATATTGTATCATAATTATATTTATATTTATATATTACAATTATAAATTATATCATTATATGTTATATTATAATTGTAATATGCAATAAATTCTAATTATTAACTTTATTAAATTCTACATTTAAATCCTCGAATTGTATACTTTGTACGCTATCGTGTGCTATGCACAAAAATTTATTGCATCGTACGATATCGCAAAAATATATCGCGTATACAAGTTATGTCGCACATTTTATACGTTTTGATATTTTACAACTTGGACGACCGAGGAAGATCGAAGAGGGGAACACTTGGCGGAGCAACGGGCCAATAAATCTATAATTTCTGCAATTTGAAGAATTCCTTAGCTCCCCGCCGTCGATCAGGATACACTCGTTCTCGGGAATATAAATCTATTTTCAACGTATCTTATCTTCCCTCACACCGCCCCGAGAACCCATCGAACTCCACCGTCATCTATCTTATCCACTAGACCATCCCCGTTGTCGATACCTCCCCGATATTTCTCCTCTTAATCGAATGAAACTTCACCGATACGCTGTACGATCAGAACGTTCACGCCCGTGAACACGGTGCAAGAACATCGGCACCGACTCTCTGTCCCCATCCACCTCTCTCGGATTTCTTGCGGGGCGAGTCTTTCGATCGGTCGGGCGATTTCTCCGGCACACCGGGCCAAGTGAAATCTACGCGAAATCTGTGCGAGAAGTATTAACACCGTTTTGAAGCGCGACGACGCGGACGCACGATCGTGGTCCAAAGTAGAAGTTTCGAAGAACGTAGACATTTGTTTGACTCGTATTGAAATCGACAGATTGCACGCTTTGATCTTTACTTAAAGTTTGATACCGAATGAATTTCAATATCTATTCAGTGTACCATCTTCTTTTCGGATATCTACCTCTGATCTGGATACGTTAAGTATTTTATTGCTGATTAAAAAATCATTTTACAGTATAGACTAAACGCGGGTCAAAGGGTATCGTTAGACATTTTGGACTTGACATTGGAATTTTTAACTTGAAACATGGAACAGAATTAAATACTTTAAATTTTTGCTTTAAATGTAAGATTAATTTTCTTGGAGCTGTGGAATTTTAAATTAAATCAAGAGTACTTTTGTTAAAATGCAATAGACAAGTGGACAAAATTCGATACAAAACTTCGGATGAGGTGTTCTCTTGCAGTCTACCAGAAAGTGTAGTAAACGAAAGGTTCAATTTATTTGATTCTGAAACTTATTTTTTTCTCTTCTGTCTCTTCTGTCACGCTGTTGTTGCTTTTTATTAAAATTTAATTGAATAAAGGATACCTGACGCGAGTCTCGTTTCATAGTGGAAACTTTCGAGGGTCTCACGTCCAAGGGTCAGTAACACAGCGAGCAATTATTAAGTAGCTTCGAAGTTAAGTCTCCATTAATATTTAATAACGCGCAACTACCAAGTTTCGAACTTCGTTACACGAGCTCCAATGTTACATGCATAAATTTGTACAAATTCTCCTTCAAACAAACTTCCCTCTATCTTTAGCAGATACTTTGTAAAAACTTCGCGTCTAAAAACTATGTTCCTACGTTTTGCCTTTGTTGGCAAAAAAGGAAAGAAAGAAAACAAAGAAAGAAATTGAACGAGAATCGGAGAAATTCTACAACGTTTCGGGGTAGAGTCCATCCTGCGCAGTAAATAGTAGATCGAGTCGTCTTAACCAGACTTTGAATTGATCGCATCGTTACTTGGCAAACCTCCAATGACAGTCGCGGGGTTAACGTCGCGACTAGCCCCTTGACACACGAATTAAATGAAATTCAATATCGTACCAAAAAAAATGACAAAGACAATTTTCACACTGCAAAATGTCGCGAATACAATACTTGTAATCAAAAATTAATAAGAAAACTGTCGATTAGTACGATTCGTCTCTCTGAAAGGCCCAGAAGCAATTGTTCTGACCGGGAAACGAAGAAAATTTTATTGATATGCAAACGTTTGAATCGATACAAAACAAATTACAGGCACGACCGCTCAAGACTCTGTACCAGACAACGCCACTCTTACTCGAGGTCTACGCCACGCCCCCTCGCGAATCACGCGACCCAAATCAACCAACCGCTAATTTTCGTTGCATCAGCGTTGCGCCTGAAGAGACAAAAGTGATAAAATGACGAAAGAACAAATGAAGGAAACCACGTCATAGGGTTAAACAAACTTGTCGTTCACCTGTTTCAAAAATTTTGACGTTTTCACCGTGATCTGGTGTAAAGTATGATTTCTACTCTGACTGATTTTGTGGTTGCTAACAGGGCTTGTATGAAACTGTGAAAATTTTCAGTTAGTTCCGATGTAACAGATATTTCCTTACTTTTGAGTTTTCTGTTTTAGGAAAACAGTTTTACTGAGACTACATAGATAGAAAACTTTTATTTCTTTCAGAAGTGAGAAAAAGTTCTGATTGAACAGAAAAACAGGTATTCCGCTTTGAAAAAGTTAAATTTTGACACAGGTTTGGGGTCGAAACCTTGAACTATGTAAATGCATAAAAATCCCCCGACTTACATGCTCATCTATATTTATCCCGTTCTCAATTCCTTAAATAACGCTAATTGCAAGTGAAAAGGAGTATAAACTTTTATGTTTTACTCTAAAATATTTTAACGTTTATTAATCAAGTACGAAATAACTGTTAAAATTGAACTTTTACAACAGAATCAAAATTTTAATGTAAAAGTTAATTTAAAACAGAGAAGAAAGTAATTTAGAAGTTGAAGGCTTACTAAATTACTTGCATTTATAAAAGTTTACAGTCAAGTTCAAGCCCTGGTGGCTAATGACCCGTACTCGACGTAAAAAACCCAAAAATTTGATTAAAAAGAGAGGGCCACGGATATCGTTGTCTTTTTTCCGCTACAGCAGCAAGTTCCGCGCGCACGGAATACCGGCCGCGTTCCACCCTGATATTTCTCGCGGGTGAATATCGCCGTGGCACACGGAATTCCATTTCGCGCGGGGTGAAACGCGCGGATCGCGTGGCTCTGAATGAAACCGATCGAGCCACCGGATCACGGTATTTAACGCTAACAGGCATCGGCAAACGGCCGAAAACTTCGTTTGAGAATGGAGCACGCGCGACGTGCGCCGAGTGTCGATAGATAACCGATAGAAAAGAGAGAGGAAGAGAGAGAACGAGTGAAAGGGCGTAAAATAAGGTGTACAGGTGAGCGTACGCGTTTACGCGTTCGTCGAGGGGGGGAAAAAAAAGGGAATAAATTGGGAGCGACAGGCGTGCTGGGGGAAAGTGAAATGAAAGAGAGAGAGAGACAGAGGGAAAGTGACGCGATGGAGGTGTACAGACAAGGTGTGTATATGAAAGGGAGCATAGAAAGAGAGAGAAATAGGAGAGGGAGCAGAGCGACGTGACATTTTGTCGGTCGTAGACGGTCGGATCGATCGTCACGCTTGCCTTTGTTTGACTTAATTACCACAGCGGTAGATCGGCAGATAGGCCCCGCACGTCCGCCGGTCGTCGAATCGAGCCAGGCCGGAGTGCCTCCCGAAGGCTGGCTCGAATTCTGCCGGAGGGCAGACGCTCGGTGAATATTAGGGGCGATCGAGAGTGCTGAGTAAATTTCATCTTCTATGCTTCCGGCCGGTAAGCTCTTAAGAGCCGGCATACATTTACTTGGCGCGCCACGAAGAAAGGAGGGTGGGATGCAAGATTGAGAAGGGGGAGGGGAAGAGAAAAGAAAGAGGGAGAGAGAGAGAAAGAGAGAAAGAGAAGACTCGGTCGGAGAAACGACATCCGCGGGAATAATAAGCCAATATAAATGTAAATGGCGAGCAACTGGATACAGGTATTTTGTATTTAGTGGTTTGAGTGAAATTACGCGCGATCCCCCACCTCCCCATTGGAAACGTCGGTGGGAAGATTAGACAGCGCGTTAGACAGCGGCGCGGGCACGCACGACCTTTGGCTCGCGAGCCCGAGTTGGAAATCGTGGCATTAGCTCTGCCGGTGGCTGTGTATCGCGCCGCTTCGATCCCGAATCGCATCTCGCACGTGCGATCGAACGAGTCTCAGACACGTCGAACCCCGCGGGAATCTCATTACCGAGAATACATTTACGGTCAGAGGGAACGTTTCACCTGCGCGCGTTTCCAGAACGAATTCTCCCTCTTTTCGTTCTCTCGCGTCTGTGTTTTCTCTGCTCCCTTTTTGGAATTTTCATCATTGCCTCTCCGTGCGGCATCACGGCGAGTCATTCTCGGAAATTTTTATCACCACGGTGTTTCCTTGCGAGAAATCCTGTACCATCGTCTCATCGTCGGTAATTCGAAATTCTTGAATGTCGTCTTTAGTAACTTTAATCGAGCGACCAACCTTGAGGTTGTTCGTGGTTTTCAGTTCAACGCAGTCACCGTTAATGTATCCTATTCGATCAAACTAGGTATCGTGTTTGATTGAAATGAAATTAATTTAAATCGAGCCAACGCACGTAATTCATCTGGAAAATCTATTTTTGTTCGAGCGAATTCGAATGAAAAAGGTGGTCAAAAAAAGAGAGAGACTCTTTCCGCTTTAAAAAGTTTCAACTCGGAAATTACAGCGTCCTGACAAACTCAATTGTGGGGCTAGATTTCTTTGACTTTGACTAATTGCCCGAGTATCAATTATAAATTTGCTGCTTCAAATTATACCAAATCCATTTTCGAAAATCAAGAAACTGAAAG
>KQ435794.1:9676202-9700999 GCA_001276565.1 Melipona quadrifasciata | reverse complement strand
GTTGATCTCCTGTCAATCCTGCCGTGAGTACGGCTGATCCTATAACAGCAGGCAATTGCTATCGAGCAGGCGACAACGAGACCCCCAGTTACTTATTACGGCTCGTTTGTCATCCCTTTGAGTCGTGAATTTAATATAACGTAGCTTTCTGCAGCGCTGCGACGTCGCATAAATAATGGCAGACTCGTGCGTGCTCGGCTCCTAAACCTTGACACGTGCAAAGCAGTTCGTGGAACGTTCACCTTTCCGAAACGCTAGCCAGAAACGGGTTCGGCGCCCATTGACGGGATTTCACTCAACGATGTTTATCTCGAAACAACGTTGCGTTACTTTACCTTTGCAACCAAGCAAATAATTCTCCCTCCCCGAGAGAATTCTTCTGCCACATCGAACGAAATAATTCTTCGTTTGTTTCTACGAATGATTGTTTAAATAGTTAACTAGCAGTCTATCTTGCTTCAACGAACTGACTCAAACGAAGGATCCTTCGATTTGGATGTGATAAATTTTAAAGTTCAAACGATAAATTAGTCGAGGCGATTCATTACTTCAAACTGTTAATTTTCATCTTCGTTTCGTAAAATCGTTATCAGCTGTGCATTTCATTATCAAACGTTATTTGTAATTGCTCGATAAGGTGCAACAGTAGATAGATAAAAAAAAAGTGAAAGAAGGATATTGAAGAGTTTCACTTCAAGTACGAGTGTGTGTTTGTAGAAACAGTCGAGAAAGTTGGTACATTGGTCGGATAATTGCTGTTGATTTCTTTCTCATATTATTACGTTCTTATTTCATCACAGAAAATCGGGCCTCCTCAGATGCAACGCTGATGCAACGAAAATTAGCGATTGGTTGATTTGGGTCACGTGATTCGCGAGGGGGCGTGTCGTAGACCTCGAGTGGGGGTGGCGTTGTCTGGCGCCTGTAATTTGTTTTGAATAGTTGCCTCTGGGCCTTTCAGAATCGTACTGGGGTACAGGTCGTGCAGTTTTTTGTATTCTGTTATACATCTAGAGACTTGTTTCCCCCAAGATTTCAGACCCATTTATTCATCGCGTTCATTCTTGCTGCTGCAATATTTTCCTTCCGCTTGTTTCGCCTTTATTTCGCAAGACTCGCGTCGGAATTTCGATCAGAAAAGAAAACGGGTTCACGTGCCTCTTTAAAATCGAACTCGTCTCGTCACCTGTATTTCGAGGAATCTCGTTTCGTGACGCGACGGAGCTCTCCCCTCACCACCCTCACCCGCCCCCGCGCGAGTTTCTTCTCTTCGAGCGTGCGTTAGACGCAAACTCGGAATGTCTCGTTATCCGAACGACAAGGCAACGCGCCGGGGCGGATGAACTCGCCTCGCCCTGCGCGTCTTTCGTGCAGCGAACTTCCCTCTTCCTACCTATGCCGGGGAATCGACTTGCAACGCTACGTGATTAACTCGGAGTTCGGTTAACGCGGTGCATTTCGAACACGGTTAAAATGACGCGTGATTAATGGAAACCGGGATCGCTGGGAGGAGGGAGGGAGAGAAGGGATAATTCGATCGAGCAAATTACTTGGATAGAACTTTCACACGCCCCTTGCTACGGCGAACTTGCTACCGGCCTGATCCGAGATCCCGAAAATCGGAAAGTCCGCGATCGTTGAGCGGCTCTCTTTCTCTTCCTCTCTGGAAACCGTGGCAGACACTGACGATTGATATGTTAATAAATTAAATATAGTACTTCAATTAAATAGTTAGAGTTATTCTTATAAATAATAAATTTATATATTCAGATAAAAAAATATAAATAAATAATCTTTTAAATATAAATAAATAATCTTCTATAATATTCTAAATTAAATCCTGAAACTAACTCTGATTCACCTTCAATTAAATCAAAAGGAATTCGATTTAGATCAATTAATAAACTAAATAATAATAAATGTGTAATATGAGGGATAAAAAAAATTTTTTTTACATTTATTTGGTGTAAAATTAAATTTGTAAATTTAAAATCTTCAACAATTATTATAGATATGAATAAAATTAAAGATGTTAAAACTTCAAATGAAATTATTTGAGAAATCAAACGTATTACACTTAATGTAGAATAATCATCAGTATTCGAAAATATAGTAGAGTGCAGTGGTTGTCGAAAGTATTAAAGTATTACAAGGAAAATTTTATGTACATGTGAATCTGTGTGTGTGTGTGTGTCTATGTTTCATTGATTGAGAGACGTCTGTTGATTATAATATCGATAAAATTTCGAATCGACTTGGAAATGTATAAAGATTATTAGGTTGGAATAAGTAGTATCGATTAACTAATAATTCCCTTTTTGATAGGTGAATGAGGTTCCGACTATAGAAAGTCGAAATACAATTTCGATATTAGAATACGATTATAACAAAATTCATATAAAATCGTAAAATATATATAAAATAACAAAATTAAAGTAAAATAGCAAAATATGGTAGTTTAAATTGCAAGCTACAGTTTCCTTCTTTACCAGCAAGGGTTCAAACATCGAACGTACAATTGGAATCTCGAATTCATACTCAGGTGCTTGTGTTTTGTACATATTTATAGTTAATATAGACATATAATTTGACAATCGATGTACAGTTTGTACAGATTTATACTCAGGCACTTACATTCTGTAGTATAGACCCAAGTGTTGGAGTGTCCTCTTCGGATGATCTTGGGAAGTCATGGCATTAATCAGTACAATCTTGTCTACTCACCAAAGTTTGTGCATTCACGTAGAATATCCGTCGAGCTGTTCTCGTCGAGATTTTGGACATCAATCGTAGAAGGGAGAGTCAGTCAGCCCTCTCCTCGATCGATCCAGTGTAATTCTTCCTTTCTCGGAGAAATTAATCCGCTAAGAGGAGCTACGATTTTCTTTCCCCTCGTCTTCGAATGAAGACGGATTCGTGCGTCGACGATCGACGATCGACTCGATCGGCTCTTGGGTACTCCCAAGCGAGGAAGATCGATTGCTATCCGCGCGGGGTCGCGTGCCACCGCTCGGGAATAAGAAATTACGTCGTAAGTGCCGGCGCGCGTGCCGAGCCTCGTCGGCCCCGCTCGCGCTTGCCTGCCTTGCCTGCTGCTCTTCTCCTCGTCTCGCGTATCGCGAGTACGTACACGCTCTCGCAGGCATCAGCCAGTCGCTGCTGCATCCATATGCATCGGCCGCACGTAAAGAACAGCGGTGGCGAAATTAACGGGGGCACAGGCCGCGCTCTCGCGGTGGAAAAGGACGAGCGCCACGCCGCGGCGGAAAGTGCTGCTCCTTTCCACGCTCGTCTGGCTCATTGCGTTCGCGTGGATATGCGCCAATCTGAATTCACCCGCGTGAATTATCGTTTGAATCGACAGTCGAGAGGGGACTTCCTGACTGTGTCTGACAATAAGTAGTGGATGACTACTCGCAAAAGGATTTGACATTAAAGGTAACGATGGTTAAGATGGATGTGAAGCTAACGGAAGTTGTGAAGGATGCTGTGGAAGGAATCTTGGTTTTTAGTGGGGAGTGGGAGAGAAAGCGGTAGTTTTGCGTTTCGTCTCGGAGTCTTTTGCTTAGACTCATCAGTGGGGCTGATGGCAGCGACTCCTTACCCCAGACGCTTGTTGTTGTAACTAAACCTACTAGGCTGGTTCGCACCCATCCTAGCGGGGTTCCGCACACTCTGCTGCTTAACGTCGAAGATCGGTAGGACATCGACGCTAGGCGCGCAGCCACTAGTCGAGTCTTCGAAACCCGTATTTGAGGAATCCTAGGCCGCTACAACATGTTTCAGGAGTTGTGTGTGCTGTACTTTCATATTTTGAAATTTTATTAGCAATGTAACGACACTGGGAACGTATCGCAAATATCAGTTACCTGTTAGATCAGTCTTAAGTCTCGAAGTATCTTTAATATTTATTAAATTTATATTTATTTCCCTAATATTTACTGTATTTAATTTAATATTTAATTTTCTAATATTCGTTGTATTTAACATTTAAAATGATTATTCCTGAATTTTGTCAAGTACACACTTCTATGTACATAAATTTGAACGTTAAATTGAACGTGACGTTTCACATTTACAAATTACATAACATTTCACGCCACAAGAAACCTACAAAGTACGTTAATATATAAACAGCTGTATCGCAAAATACACGTGCAATTTAAAGTTTCGTTCGTGTGCCGCGTATATCGTGCATCGAAACGTCGAACGTGGAATATTACGAGTGAAAGAACGTTCTCTCTCTCGAGCGAGAGTGTGCGTCATCGCACTTTGAATCGAGGTCGACGCTAGATTTCCATAGACGAATTCATTTTCCATGGTCGCGGCGACTTTCACCTTGTACGAAATAGTTTGCGTTCGTTTCCTTGATTCGAGGGGACTCGTTTCTCAGAGGCTCGCGAAAAGTTGCTGAAACACTCGGATTCAGAGATAGAAAGACAGCGAGTGCTTATTACGGAAGGAAAAAGTTTTCTGGACGAAACGTGTAACTCTGCTTATCGTTTGTTTGAACTTATTTTAAAGATGAACTCCGATTTCATCAACTCGATTCAATTTCAGCATAATTATTGTTATTGCGGGTGTTAAAATATTCGTGGCAAGTCTGCGTACGTTTGTCGACTTTCAAATGCTTGAAATGAGAGTAATTTTAGGTACTTTACGGATTTTATTTCCATTATTAAAATGTTGACAACACACGTTCCTTACATCGGCGTAAAAAGACATGCAAATAAATCAAAAATCTACTTACAGTCACTATTACATGTAGTAAAATTAACAAAGTGAAACGGTACAATAAAGTATATCATGGTAAATCTAACACATAATTATTTATATGATTCTGATTGTAACATTATGGCGATAGATCAAATATTATAGCAAGAGTCCGATTACAACTCTGGGAAACCCTGGTTGTAATTATTAAAGCGAGTCCTCGCTTTTTTCATGTATTTGAAGTTTTACAGATATGTGTAGACTTTCGGCTGTGGCCGACCTCGTTTGCACATTTATGTTTGTTATCGTTGAATAATTGGTCGGACATCGTGCGGTTCCATCTGCGACGGTTGCTCGTTACTCGAGTCAATTTTTATTCGTCCAACGAATAACGAATAAAATTTTATCGCCGAGTCGTTATCTCCCCTGATAAGCGGGCGGTCTCGCTTCTTTTCGCAAAGTTCTCTGTCGCATCGCGCACGTACCCGAATGATATCGAAACGAGCGGGAGGATGAACCGGAGGGACGTTAAACAGGGTGGCGATAAAACAAGAAGCGATGGGAAATTTAAGGGAACAATTTTAGGAGATAGTTTCTTCGTCGTCTCTTCTTTTTTTCCTTTTGAATAATTTTATGTAATTAAGCCTTTCCTACTGAGATTGATAACAGTTAGAAACTTTAAAGATAAGCATGATTATTGTTAAAAAAAGTCACGTCGATGGAGTGCCATATAATAGCAATTTCGTCAATATTTCACACACAAAAAATGTGAATGTAATTGACAAAGATGACAACATTTATTGCAAAAGTGTGACAACGATGACTCTGCAGTAACAAATATTGTACGAAATTCTTACGATTTTTGCCTAAACACGAGTTCGGTTCTCTCTCACAGATGTTACTATATACATCTTCACCAAATTGTTCTTCCTTCTGCAAACTCTCGCTATTTTTCGTGCTTACGACATAATCATTTCTTTATTTACTGTGGAAAGTGACTTCTGACCAATGGAACGACTTTCTCGGTCGCAATCCAAACGCCGACCGGCAACGTTGATCCCAAACGCTCTCAAACACAGTCCAACTTCGACCAGAGATTGATATTAAACGGCGAAGTGAAAATCTCCTGGTCCCGATGCAGGATAATTGCCGGGTTTCACCGTGAGTCAGAGCGTATCTGGAGTGTACGAGAGGGAGGAAAACCGCGTGGGAAGGCAGAGAGAGAGAGAAAGGAAGGGGAAGGAGGAGATTGCGAAGGAATGTCCTTCGGCGGCACGATTTTATAATCCCAGCCGAAGAGCACTAGGATCTTTTACGGTCGTTCGTGACCGAAACAAATTAGGCGAGCGCTCGAGTGCAACCGAGTCCTCTACGACTATGATTTCCCGCGGATTGCTGGAAGCCGCAACAGCGGTTTGAAGGGGGGGGGGGAAGAAAAAAGGGAAGAATTCTGATTACAATGGCCGACGTTGACATTAGAGGCAGCCTCTTCTCCGCCATTTCAGGCCGAGCGAGCGCAACGTGTACTTTTAGACAGAAGCGGGCAGAAATTTACCGTAACTAACGGTTCGCCCCGGTTTGCACTCGCGATGTTGTTCTTGAACTTGCGACCGACGCCATTCTCTCAAGATTTAACATTCACTTCCGCTCTCGTCGAGAGCGGAATCTTTCACTTTCGCAGATTTCCAATAGTAACACTTTTGGTTTTTGTGAAAATCCCTTTGAAAAGAGGGAGACATTTTTTGATCCATTTGACTTTTGTTAGGGATTATCTGCCATTTCGCGTTTCAAATTCGTTTTACATTTGATTTGACGATGTGTTTTGTTCGTACAGTCGTACGTTCTGTTCCAAACTCTTCGATGTGTGAATGAAATGCCATTTGCCGCTCAATTTGGAGCTGTGTGAAGTTAATTGTCAAATATCGTAAAACGATGGTGAGACGGTCATTTCTTTTCCAACGTTAGAAGTGAATGCAGTGAAAGCAGCACTGCAATAAAAATAATTATTCTTGCCGGAGGCTGATGTTAATGTAAATTCAAGTGAAAATAAATTCACGTTCAAGGGATGGAAACAAATTTACGACGAAGCAAAGAGCGCAAGTTTCAATTCGTATATTTCATGCAAGTTCATTGAGGTCTGTAGGAGATCTTTTCGAAAAAATTGGTCCAAAATTTTATCGTGTCTGTATTCCTTCCTTTTATCTCAATTGGAGATTATGGTCTACTACAGACATGTGTTTTAACAAATATTTAGTTGTTTATTTCGTGCAATTAGTGTCGTTTGATAAAACAGCCGATCCTCGAAACAAACGTGTATCTACAACCTGAAACACGATACCATATATTTGTTTGGAAAATTACGCGCGTAAATGTACTTAAATATATTTGGACGTTGCGTTGTACGTTAATAATCGCGCGTAGCAAAATATGAACGCACGAGCGTGTTAATACGCACGATGTTTCCATGAATTCAACAGTCACAGTGACGAGAACACGGATAGTTTAACTGCAGCGCGTTTTTAAACTCCAGTCTTAATATTTCATTTTAATCACGCTGTTCTAACAATTTGTTTTACTAACTGGTTTTTAAATGCCATCTTCTTTTAATTACGATGTCAACGCGTGTTCTAGTTGCGCGATATTCGGATAATTGACTTCAACGCGTGTTCAAGTAATTTCGTTGTTATCAAGGATCTGTTACAGGTCGCTTTTTACCTCGTTTTAAATTCGATTCACCTTGTTCGCCGGTGCAATTGCACCTCCATCTTCGTTCGTTTGGTCTCGACATAACGTAAATTTATTAATATTCATACTGTTCTTTCTGCCTCGAATACCGAATATTCAGATATAAACCCGGCTATATTCCCATATCGAAAAGTAGCAGTCGTGTAATGAGTATCGAAATAATTAATACAAGTTCCGTCGTATCATATCCACCATATGTAACGTTCGCTTTGCAAAATGCAAATAATAAAATCTGCATTAACGACGTTATACGTTATAATCGGAGTTAAAAACGGAAATGTCGGAGATCGATTTATCCTGTACGGTATGTATTTCGAATTTGCGGAATGTTAATTTTCTTTTTCTTTTTCTTTTTTTTCTTTTGCAAACATGAAGCGACGACGAGTACACTCGTCAGGTATAGAATTACAAAACCAAAGTTGCAGAATTGAATTGAATTTTTCGAAAGAAACGGCAAAGAAATTAATAAAATTAATAAAAACACGTTAGCAACAAAATAAAGATATAGTAATGTTGAATATTCATCATTTTCTCGAAAACAAAAAGAGTGTAGGAAAAATTAGAAAAATCAGATCGGAGGAAAGGCCGCTAAATTAGAAAACTCTGTCTGTCCCTGTTTGTTAAAAATTGCAAAAATTGTCAAGCTTGTTGTGCAACTAAACAACTAAATAAAAAATTCTATTTTAAAATTAATCTACTGCAAATTTCATTGTTGTTTCGTTGATTTCGTTTTTGTTTCGCAACATCGTGAGATGTTTGAAATTTACGAGAGCGCCTATGTTTCAGTTTTCGCTAAAATTTTAATTTCGTCGCGAATGGTAATTATTTTTCTCTTTATTTTTTTTTTTTCGCGTGACGTGAGTATACTTGTTACAGCACGGTTAAGAGATAGAAAATTGGTCGCGGCTTAATATCGAGCCGTGACCCATATTTTCGCAACTTTTTTTAATTCTGTTCCCGTTTCAAAATAATTTCGAAAGTTCCTGAAATTCGCAGATTACAATTTCTTGCACGAGCACAGCGGTTGCAGTTAAAGTCTGTCGATCTTTGCGCATCTTTGTGAAATTTAAATCGACTAAATATAATTAGCGAAATTTCATCCTTCAGTTTTGTTGAGAAACGCGTGGAGTTATTGGAAATTGAGTCTGTTTTTAATTCAGCACCCGCAGTTACGTTGTTAACGTAAATCCTCATAATATAAAAGGTATAAAAAAACTGAAGCAATTGTTCTGACTAGGAAATGAAGACGACTTTTTTCCCATAAAATTTTATTGACATGCAAACGTTTGAATCGATAGAAAACAAATTACAGACAACGCCACTCCTACTCGAGGTCTACGCCACGCCCCCTCGCCAATCGCTAATTTTCGTTGCATTGCGTTGCACCTGAAGAGGTCCGATTTTCTGGGTTCCCCAGGCTAAAATCACTTTCAGTGACAATAATAAATATAATATTTCCGGTGACAAAAAACATTTTTACTACAATGTAGCGTAAAATTGCACAAACGTTCGGTAACAACACAATTTCAACAAAATTAGTTAACGCGTTAAGAGCCGGCACGCGTGGTCGAATCTCGAAGCGTCGTTCGCAGCTTGCAGGGAATTTATGGAAGTATTGGCAATTAAGTTGACCGCCGTTCGTCCCGAGGCGACGTCTGATTAGCGCAATTAACATCCAACACGCCGCCGTGTTGCAATCATCCGTTCGGTTGCAAATTCTACGGAACTCGCATCTCATTGTAATATATGGAAATTGTTCGCCGAGCGCGAGCATACACGCGCGCATAGTTACACGTGCGCGTTGTAAGGTGCATTACCGCTCGTAAAACGGCACAAGCAAGTCGGGGGTTTCGGTTCCAGATCCATCGACTTTCCATTCCGACCTTAACGGAATCCCCGCCGAATACCGAGCGAATGAAAATCGGCCGTTTATTTAGCCGCGGATCTTAACGGATCCCGCGGCTTTCAAATCGCCGGCGATACTTCTCCGTGGTATTTGGCATGTAACGGTGCCAAATGAGGCGGCGCGGTGGATTTTCAATTTCGGGCGCGAATAAATTTCCAGGAGATTCCAGGAAATTGGAAGGCACCAGTTACCCTCGTTGTCGATGGTTTATTATTCGATTGACAGTTGTACTTTTCGAGATGTGGAGTGGACGAATAATAATTATTGCTGAATGTTTGTAATGGTAGACGAGAAACGAATGATAATTATTATCGTATTTCTTTTTTTTTTTCTTTTTGTAATAGTTACTATTGGAATTTATTTATTCCAGTTGGAAGGAGAAGCGTTCTCAGTCGGTTTTTTAGCATTCCAATTTATTCGATTAACAATCTTTCTTCTCTATTTTTTTTGAGACGTAGAATTACGAGAGGCGAATACGTGGTAATTGAATTTTTCAAAAATAATTATTACCAAGTTTTTTTTTTTTCATTAATTGAAGAATGTGTATATACATACGTGAGATACATTCCAGATATTTTAAACGTGAAAAGAAGCACGGTATTTGTACAATGCCAAGAATTTGAAGCTCGAATTTTACCGATACTTTTCATTATTAAATCAGGTTTTTGGTCGTTCTTTCTGGACTGCGAATTATCGTACACGCATTTCGTGCAAAGAAAAACGAAAAAGTGCTGTAAAGATGTTTGTTGCAACAAACGAGGTTCCGTTTCTTTAGCTAAAAGTTCGTAAAAATTGAAAAACGCGGAAAAATCCGCTATCTGTCGATGACGGGTGAAAAATGGAAAGGACTGAAAACGAACTTTTCGTTTCGAAAGAAGAGGAACTTTTTCTTATTGTGATAAATTTGAAGAATAATTTCTTACGAATCCCGAGACTTTTTTCTACCCACTACTATATTAATACAAGGATAACAGAAGCAAATATTAAATATTTAAAGAGATACAAGATACAAGATTCTTCGAACATTTTACTGGCTAATTCATTTGTTGCGCAATGTTACACAATATTAGTTACGTCAACAAAGAAAGAAAAGAGAAAAACACAAGCACTTGTAACTTGTGACTTTTATTAATCAGCCCATTAATTATGAGAATACACGAATGCACATATATGCGTGTATATGCGTCGAGCACGCACGAAAGTCTGACGATCAACGCGATCGATAGGAAAAAAAGCTACTCGAGGGACTCGAGAAAATGTAGCTTTTGTTTGCTTGGTAATTCAGGTATGTAAGACAAAATCCGCCGGTTCGATTATGCCATACTTGCGGGCATTATCGACTTGTGAAACGCATCCCGCTGGAATTAATGGCCACGGTGAGCACGGTGAACAGGCGGAAAAACTCGATAAACACACGGCAAAATAGGCTGATCGCGATCGTGATCCAGCGCGGCTCGTCGAAACATGCTTACGTGAAAATCCGATCTCCGTCGGTGATTCGTTTTCATAGGCATTCCGCCATTTTGCGATAAAGTGCTTTACGAAACAGCGCGATCCTCGGGTGATTCGCGAACAGCGAACGTTATATCGGCTGGTATAATAAATGCTAGATGAATTTAGTTTACGGCGAAACATTGCACAATGGTCGGATTTGATCCGGTGATGGTACATTCCTTTCATTTATTTCCAAACTCTTTTCGAGCGGAAACAGCGTATCGCGTTTCGTCGAAGTAGCGTTATAGGATTGAACCGCCGAATCAACGGTACCTCGGAAATCTGTGGCATTCTCAAATTTTAAACATTAATCTTTTCAACTGGGAGCTTGACAACTGGAAGCTTATACACGAGCAAAAAATGTGTACGTGAAAGGAAGATGTTTTTCAGAAAGAGAATTCTCGACTCTACTGAGAATAAATACTCGTGGTTTGAAAAAATACTTCACTCGTTGAACGATAAAAATAACGTTTCATCACTGAAAGTGATTTTAGCGGGGATAACCCGCTGATGCAACGAAAATTAGCGATTGGCTGATTTGGGTCACGTGATTCGCGAGAGGGCGTGGTGTAGACCTCGAGTAGGAGTGGCGTTGTCTGGTACTGAGCGGTCGCACCTGTACTTTGTTCTCTTCGATTCAAATGTTTGCACATCAATAAAATTTTATAGCAAAAAAGTCGTCTTTGTTTCCTAGTCAGAACAGTTGTGAGACGAATCGTACTGGGATACAAGTCGTGCAGTTTTCAAGGTAGTGTCCGAATATCAACGAGAGTTGATGGAATGTCAAAACAAGTCTGAGATCATTCTTTTGCCACTATCGTCGTTTACGACGAATATTCTATTCTACTCTTTGTCCATGTTAACCTCGATTCGTGGGATTAGTCGCACGTCGTGTTCACAAATAATTCGTAAAATTTACGACGATTTTCCGCCCGTTGAAAGCATGACGTCAGAATTATAACTCTGGGTGTACAATGATCGAGTTCAACGATAAGGAGACGCCAACCCAGCCAACCTCTACGAATCCGGAGAGCACAGTATTTTAAAAATAATGGACACTTTGCACGCAGCAACGTTGTATAATTAACGTTATACCACTGCTTGCGAACACAGCATTAACGCGAAACGACACCCTGAGATTCTCTTGCACAAGAAGTGAAAATATTAGTGGGCACAGCGATGCGTAATAATGATCGTTGGTCGGGTATGAAGTAACATCTGGTTCAAATCGAATGTATATTGTTTAACGTTTCAACGACAATGATTACGCGATTGTGTCGTGCAACAGTGAAAATTCTGAAGGAATCCAAAGTGTCCTCGTCGTCAGTCTGAGTGATTTCGAGATATGACTTACGTAGCTACGATAATTTTCCTTTTTTATTTTTTTTTCTTTCGCCTCTTCACGGCATCAAACTATGGCAAAATGATAATAATAAAGCTCAGAAACGAGCAATTGGATTTCTCTATTTTTAATTTGAACGTCGCGCATCAGACGCTGCAATCCGATCAGATTAAAAGATTTAACGAGCGGTAAGTTGTTAATTACTCGAACGAGCAGATAGACAGAGAGAGAGAGAGAGAGAGAGGGAGGGAGAGACAAAGTGAAAGATACTAAAGGCAGTAGCGATAAGTAGCACGAATAAGGATTACACTCGCGACACGAAGCAAAGCCCATCGGCTTCGCGCAACTCGTAATCAAACGCAACTTTTCTCCCCTCTTTCCTTCTTTCTTGCGTGCTGCTCGAAAGGGCGAGCTTTTTATACCGTAGTCGGCTACCGCAGAAGCCGGTGGTGGCCGTCTAAAACGGGTACAACGGTAAAATACGCGTGCACGTGCCGATAGAAGGCTCGGGGGAGCTCGAAACAGACGGCCGGCCGCGGTCGAGTGAATAAACGAATGCACGAACTGCGCGGGCACGTGTCGGTGAATATGCATTCTCATCGGGATGAAAGTATCGTCGGTTCCGTGGTACACGGACGAAAAAATCGCTCCGCTTAGACGGGTTTTGCGTCTCTTTTTCGGCGGTTCCTTCGTCTGCCACGCGCGGTGGATACTGGCGAAGAATAAACGAAACGAAACGGAACGAGTTTCATTTGTTCTTAACCTTCGAACTAGTACACCGTGAAGTACGCGGATGACTGCAATGATTGGACGCAGAAAGAGTAAAATGCAACAGTATTTAAAGCAGAGGTGGCTAACTGGCGGCTCTTGCCCCCACTCTCCTGCTCGCTGCGCTACCCCCTCCACTCCAATTTCCTCGCCGTGCGCGAGGCTCACTTTCGCACAAACGAGAAATTTAAAGGGAACGCGAAATTTTTCGCACGTCGCAAACAGTTTTCCGACATCGTTAAATGTAAGAAACATTCCATTTCTTTGAACGTAACCGAGTTTCGTCCAAGTACATTCTCCGGAATCGACTTAAACGGAATTAAAATATTCCAAAACCGAGTAACACAAACATTATCGGATAAGGAAACGTTTGCGTTACATTATACAACGTGGTTGATCAAACGTCGTCGCTGGGCAAACGATGCTTCCGCTTAATTCTCGCTTTCTAGCGAGAATGTTAATGAACATTCGATGTTTACTACTCGATACCGATAAATTTCCATTCGCAAAAATATCATTATTGTTATTCGCATAAATTTCCCACTTAAAAACACACGCCGGTGAGTGAGTTAAGAATTTGTTGAAGTCGGATTGGTAAATGTAACGTGAAAAACACGCGAGTGACGACCATTTGCATAGTTCTTCGACAGTGGTTCGCCGTTTCACTGGTGAAATGTTCGTACGTCAAGTGAAAAAGATAAAGCTTCTTCGAGGGGATATAGAAAGTAACTCATCGACGACTATCATTGTTATTGTTTTGAATTGAATTTGTCTGGTTGTTCAGACACTCGATGCATCTTTGAAATTTATTCACTTTGCAGGGATCAAACGGTAATTAAAAGTGTAATTATAATAACGCTCGACCTTTGTCGTCTCTCTGTCCAAAAACATGCGTTTCAGCGTTTCTCATAAAGAGCGGGCTTTAATTAACTCTTCTTCAACTTTAGAAAGAGTCCAAAGGTGCGGGAAATACAAACATATTTCTTACGCGGCCAGGAATTACACGTAGTTCGTGTTGAAAGAGAGGAATTAAAAATATCGTGAAACTGTTCAAACGTGTCACAGTACAGAACTTTTGTGCTGTAAAACATTTCGAAACTTCTTTATAAGATTGCATAATTAACGTTGGTAAACTCTGAAACCAATTTGAAAAGTTGTATATATTTAGCAAAAAGTTAGCATACAGCATACAGCATACACTATATATCTTAAATATTTAATAAATCTACAACATCGAAGATAATTCTATTAAACAGCTGTTTAGGTAAATTTGTGATTTTCCGCGGAATATATACTCGTATTAAATATCTTGTAATCTTTACACATCGCTGATAGATCAGTGAAAGGGTACGAATTAAATTTTAGTCAAAATAATATAAGCCATTGTTTAAAAAAAAAAAAAAAATGTATCTCGTAAGTACAACGGAGTTAGATACATATTGTCAACTTTTGATGTTGTATTGCGTTTGAAATTTGAACAAAAAATAATTTGCATTCCATTTGTTCGCCTACCAGAGCTTTTATTTTTAAGTTTATTTCAATTTTTAGGTTTCATTTTTGTTTTATTCTTAGTTTTAATTTATCTCAAACCCGACCAAACCTGATCAAACGTGTTAACAAAACTTGAAGATACTTTGTACGACACCCGCAACGCAAATTCACAATATCCTCGCGACACGAGTCGCACGATTATTACGGAAAGAAATTTTTGTGCAATGCATGTGTAAATTACGCGATTTCAATTCTTCGCGAGCCGTTCTTTGTTCGACCGTTGACAACGCGAGCGAGCCGTTTTCGCATTCGATATTCCCCTAAAAACCACACGGATCTCGTTATCCCAGGAGCCAAGCAGCAGAAACAAGCCGAATCGTATAAATCAAGCTCAGTCGCTGCCAGATCCGCCGGTACATATAAATACCGACTCTCTCTCTCTCTCTCTCTCTCTCTCTCTCTCTCTCTCTCAACCCTGTTGTACGCTAGAGAACTCTTGAAACTCATAAATTCGTCGTCGGTCGATTACTCGGGCTCTTACCATACTCCGGCTCCACTTCTTTTTTTCTTCTTCTCCTCTGCTTCGTGGGTTGCTTAGAGAACCGTTCCGGGACCCTCTTCTCCAACATCTCGAAAAGTGTCGAACGCAGAGCCTTCTCTCGATCCCTGCCAACTTCCCAATTCAGAGGATGATTTCTACAATCGGATGAGCACCGATGAATGCTCTTACAGCTCCCCCCCCTCTCTCTCTCTCTTTCTCTCCCGGTCTTCGCGCTCTGTCGCCCCTGTCCCTTTTTCTCGAGAGAGAGAGGCTTTATCGCGGCCGCGTTTGTGGAGTACACGGATGAAAAAGCATAACGTGAATGACCGCGCGGGAGCGAGAGAGACGCGGATAGGCGAAGCGGCGAGAAAGACGAGAGAGAGACGCGAGGGAGCGTAATGCCCCGTACACGCTGCTGTTCGCGAGCAACGGTGCGAACGGTCCTGCGAATTTTGAGCAGTCCTCACGACCTCTCTCTGCAATTTCTTCTTTCGTTTCGCCGAGGAAACGACATCGAGAGCCTTGGTCGACAAGTGAAAAAGCGGAGTTTCTCGCAGTACTTTGTAACAAATTCAGGGCAGAACGTAGTTTCACTGTAAAGAGATAAAGGCTACGTTTCTTTCAGCGTTGATGGTAAGGTGATAAAACAAACAATCGAGCGCCGTTCAGTTACGTTTATCTGTAAAACATAAAGCAACATGTTAGCAGGCGAAATTGACGAATGAAACAAATGTATCAATACTTGCTATTTTCGTCAATTTTGGATTTGCGTTGTTCGCCAATTAAAAGACAGTTGACGATGCATATTTTTTTCAACTTGGAGAATCTGACAAGCGTGCTCCTGCTTTCCCACTTAGCGATTTCCAAATGTCGCAGTTGAACAGCAAATATTTATTTATTTACGTATTTAAATGAACAGCGAGTCCTTTGGTACACAATGGAACGTGAGCATTCATCCAGAAAGAAGAGAAATTGAATTTTATAGAGTAACACTCAGCACCGATACTCTCTATTTCTTTTCACGCAACGAATCTTCTTTTCTTCAAATAATGAAATTTGAACTGCCCACGAACGATCAGCGAACAATTCACCGAAAGCCTCGAATAGGAGCCTGTGTTACGTGCTGATCGAAATCGATTTAGAATTATCTCACAATCCTAGATCGTTTCAGTGCACGCAGATTGCGAATATCCTGCGAAAAATCGATATAGGAGCTGGATGGATGTTCGAAACTTGCGGAGGAGGGATCTAAGACCGCTTGTATCGATTCAAAATCTCTGTGAAATATTTTTGTCGAGTGCCGTTACTTTGAGATTCATCGTGCAACGTCGGATACTTGAGAGAAAAGATCCTAATAAACGCGAATTGGTCATCTCAGTCGCCTGATCTTCACCCACTTGAGACGTTCGTGAGAAGAGCTCGACGAACAAGTCTGGAAAAGCAACCCGAACCTCACAGTTTGATGGAAATTTTGCTGTCGAAACAGCATGCCATTGGAAAATTCAAGGAAATCAATCGAAGGAACAGTGAAAGTCGTATTGAGAAACGAAGAGAAACACGTTACAAATTGTCGTGTGTTCTCTCTTCTTTTCAACTGATATCTACGGGTGTGAGATCAAACAAAATTATTTCTCCTTCGACGAAATTATCGTTCAAGTTTGTTAAACAAAATGGAATTTCCTTTCTCAACTGAGTAACTTGTTAGTCAGGATAAGCTTGCACGCAGTCTCTATCTAAATGTTTGACCGTCACAGCGACATCTCGACGAATATAACAATAAGATTCGATCGCTGTGCCACAAATTTAGATAAAAATTCACTTCAATTTTCTTCCCGTGCCAGTATCTTTCAAACATTGAAAGATTTCGGAAATAAAATCGTTGGAAAATCTGCGAGGGGTTTCGGCGCTACATTGATTAGAAATTTAATAAAAGTTTGTTGCACAAAGTTAAAGTTTGTCACATAATTTTTTCAATATAATTCTATGGGTGCCGTACAAAAGTCTCGTAGACTCTTAAAATCCGAGGTTCCTGTTTAATTCCCGAAACTGTTTGCGAGCAGTTCCGGCCAGTGTGAACGCAGCGTAAGAGAGAAGGAGCGAGGAGAGGAGAGGAGAGGGCGATGCAGCGTGCGCCAAATACGGGCACGGGGGAACCCATAGGCTGAAGAGGAGGCCGAAACATCGAACTCGTTGGAGGGCGAGTCGTAAAACGTTGCAAGAAGTAGCCTAGTATGTATAGCGGCGGTCGTGGAGCGAGAAAGCTTTGCCGGTGCGAGAAGGGTTGAGAATCGAGGGGAGGGGGCTGCCACAAAGTAGGCGCGCACCGCTTTATCGTCGACCAAGGCCTGTGAGAGACACCACTCTCTCGCGCGTCTTCTTCCTTCTTCTTTCGCTCGCCCCTTTTCTTCCTCCTTCGAATCTTTTTCTCGCATTTTCTTTCTTTTTTTTTCCCCACCACGGGGGGAAACTCCTACCTGCATTTATCTCTCCTCCGGCTAGTCCTCCTACGCTCTCCATCCTCTTGCTCCGAGCCTCTCGTCCTCTCGTTTGGTCGGGACGTTGCTTTCGTTCCCTCCCCCTTATAATTCATTTTCTAACCCGCGCGATCGCCGCGTTGCGCAGCTCTTTATTCATTTCTTCGTCCTGCTATTCTTCTTCCTTCCTTTCTGCTTCTTCTCTCGAGTCTTTCTTCTTATCAAGAAAAAAAAAAAAAAAGAAAAAAGATACGTGTATATATCACGTGTACCAACTAGTGCTGGACTCTCGGTTTCGAAGCAATTCGAAAAGTTGGTCTTGAAAGTCTCGATAGACGGATATATTCAGTATTTTGAAAATGTTCTCAATTTTTTTAAATGCGAGGGAACAGTTTACGTAGCAAATAAATAATTATTAACGAGAAAAGAGAGATATATTAAAAGATACAGTTTCGAGACACGATTTTGTTATCAAATTTTATATATTTCTTTTGCAACGCGTTCACCGTAAGTCTTACAAAAACAATGTATAAAACTTTGTACACGAAACACTATAAAAACTAAAACTTCTACCTATAGAACAATATAAAATGTATAAAATCCTTTGAACGTTTAAAATCACGAAAGAAACCTAATGCTTCATCGTTGAACGAGGAATCAAGAGTGCACACGCCTTTTCATATATTTATGAAAGTATAGTACGCGTTGTAACGTATCATCCTCTTCGTGCTTGCAAACCAATTATATTTTAAGCGCCGCGGATTATCTTGTACAGACACTCGGCAGCAGCAGACGAAACGCTTCAAAAGGGGATCAACGATAAGAACTTTCCAAATTCCCTTTAATATATTACGTCACCGACACGCCGTGGCTCGCCGCGGAATAAAACATTCAAATGGTTCGTAAAATACTTGATATTCACTTGCGGAGGCTGGAAACTAATCAAAACTTTGGAATCGAGACTTTCGAGAGTCTTGATCACGTCGGGATCACGTTCGCTGGGCCGCTCGAATCTTCCGCCGCGCGTGTTGTGTATATATATATGTGTGTGTATGTATATACAAACGTTCCCGGATCCCATCTCGCTCGTCCCGTTCGTAACCTCACCCTTTCTCCTGCGGTCTCCTATCGCTCGCGCGAGTAAGGCGAAGTAACGAGTAACAAGCTCTTCCTTCATTGAGACGCGCTGCATCGCCGCCGATACACCCACGTGTCTATATCTGGCGCATAAATCTAGCCGCGTGGGCGCGCGCTCGGCCGCATATACGGGCAAAATCCATTCATGGACGTAGGAAGCGCGAGTGCACGCGAGCACTCGATGACCAGGCGTTTTATAACGCGGTGAAACGCGCGGCGCGATCACCGGGAACCTTAACCACTTGTGCTGGCAACTGATTGCGGACCGTAACGAGTGGCCAAACACGTACACAATGATTCGTCGCTTTCATCTTGATCTCGTCGGTATGATAGAAATTATTGACGAGTAATCAATTTGTTATTCGTTTTGCCTGGAAATATACTTAAAACCGAGGAAACATTTTGGGACAAAATACGTCGTTTCAGCAAGAAGTTAAAGGTTTCTACACACACACACACACACGTACATGTTGAAACTGCTGGAGAAGCGTCGACAGTGGGCGGCCAATGGAGATTTTCATAGAGGTCTGACTCTCGCGTGTAATTTTTTCACACGAACGCGTGCATGTACGGGGCTGCATGGGAAAAACGGAAAACTGTTTGATGGACCATTCTCTCGTGATGACGAGACGAAATTTCGAGATTAGAAATAAATCGGAAATTCGAGATTACTGGCTCGGACGATTCGAAACTTGAAGTTGTTGAAAGTGCAGAAATATATTCGAGAGCATCAAAGACTCGATGATTTTAAGATTTTTAAGGTGTTTGACGAGTTTGAATCTGTTTGAATTGATATATATATGTTATTCAAAAATTCATTTTCAATGAATTATTTATATGTGAATGCATCCTTAATTCGTTACATTTTAATATTCTAAAAATAAAGAAAAGAATTTTTAAACACCCAAAGAGTTAAGCTTCGAACCATGTTCGAAACGAGCAATTCGAATTTGTCATCGGACGTGTAATAAAGCTTCGAAACGATTCAGGGTGTCTCAGATCCCATCTAACTCCGCCATGGTATTAGTCATCGGTTCTCTTATCGCTATCGCTATCGTTCTACAGACTCGTACTTCCCCAAACGTAATCGTCCAGCGGATGATTTATCGTTGGCCTATTACCGGTGAATCGAGGCGCGTTTGACGGGGAGTCGGTTTTAGATTTCGAGCAAACTACCCGCGAAATTCGTGAAATGGACAGCGTGAAACCTCCTGTGAACTGGTTATAATCATCGAACTGGATTCGATGGCACGTAACTGATTCAACGTTCTGTTTAACTTTGTGCTGTGATCATTTCTGTATGCTCAACTCTTTGTGGCCGTGCTCGACGTTATACTCTAATTGATTCCCGATCGACGAGGTCATTTTTTGACCTGCTCGCAACCTCGTTATTAAGGTCAACAATGTACGCTTATTTGTGATCTCGATTTGGAGTTAGTTCTTTAACCCTATCGAATTTTTATGTTTCAATTTTCCTACTCTCTTTTTTTTTTGGAAAACGAGAGGAATTTATAATGTTTTGAGAATTATCACGTTTAACGTAAAATTTAACCGATCGCGAGAAAGTACATCAATGTTTTTCAAATTTGTTCAAATTTCTGATATTCTTTAAAGATAAATATCGACCGAAAGAACTAACGATAAATTTTTTGTTTCCTTTATTAACTTTTTGCGCTCGATTGAAGCTGACCGAAACGTTGACGGTGCCTTTCGAGTGGAAAAATTCGCGTTCTTTGTGCAACTCGATCGAGAAATCAGCGACGATAGATCCGCGGATCTATTGATTCGTACGTCGGAGTACCGAAAGAAAGATTTCAAACAATTTTTCTCACGAAAGTCCATTTCTGTTCTGCTTGCAGGCGAGGTGATTGGCCAAAGATTCCTGGGAAACGAGAGCCACGTGGAGCACTTCAAGCTCCTGGAGCGCGCCACCACTTCCATCCTGATTGGCGCCAGGTAATTGTCACGTGATTCGATTCCTCACCGATCGTTGCCGCCGGCCAGCCAGATGGCCATCGGGTGGATTCGCCGGGTCGTTCGTTCCGGATTTCCCTGCGTCGAGTCACTCCCTCGATTACGCGGCGCCGGGGCCCGATGACGCGGTGCCAGCCTCGCGCAACCCCTTATGACGTGTCCTCTTTAATTTTACATGAGTCGTCGTTCCCTTGGATCGATCCCGGGCAACCACCGCCGGCCTTTTTCATACGGAATGAAATCGCTCTCGATTGCCGACACGAGAGTGCGAGCGATCCTAGCCTAGCAACGTGCCGCTCCACCACACGGCCTCTCTACGTGATTGTTTGACCGCGAATTCTCACGCATTCGTGAGAAATTCGAGGATGCAAGAATACACGGAATGCACATAGAAGTACATGCGATAACCAACAGAGAAAACATTTTTATACAACGAATTTGCAGTCTGGCGTTCTTAGTTTTCTTTCGACTTGTTTCGTCTTTGGTAGCTTCGATTTTCTTTGGTTTGTGAGCAGGATACACTGATACAGGCGATGATGTTTGAGGTTGGCACGTGCTGAGACTGACGGTGAATTTTGCGCGAGATATGTAACAAGCATCTGTTCGTTCCGCGTTGTAAAATTCCGTGCCATTTGCCATTTAAGTTGTGTCTCACAGCGGTGAAGCTATAGTCACTCTATGGACGAAAAGTTCAAGGGAACGCCGGGAACTGATAGGTTATTTCTAACTTCCTCCGACCGGAGACACGACTTGCGTCCTTGGTTCTTGATCGTTGATTCTTAACTTCAAGCCTTTGGCCACCTACGGATGAAAACTCGTGGAACCATGTCGCAAGATCGGTTATTTCTAACTTCTCACGTCATTTTTGATCTGTCACGACTCGAGTCTTTGATTCTTGATCGTTAACCTTTAACTTGAACCTTTCTCCGCCTACAAGTAAAACATTGTGAAACTACGTCACAACGTGGAGCTCTGGTTCCGATGAAATAACAGAAAACGCTTCCGCCAACTTTTTATCAATAGCTGTCGGACTTTAGTCATTTAATTTTGAAATTTTTAGCTCAATTCTCAATTCTGTCACGGAGAATGTGAAGTACAAAATAAAATCGAGCATCGTAAATTGGTAATTTACATAAATATCCGTATCTCGTCTATAATCTGAGAAAGAAATTAGTGAAAATGTGACAACAACATTTTCAAAATTACGAATTACTAGAGTATTCAATGAAAGAAATTTAAGAAGTTTAATATAACTTGAAGAGTTAAGATATTTAACTTTGGAGGATCTCGCGTAAAACAAGAAGCACAGCTATCGAGTCAAATCTGACCTGGCCACCTGCTCGCGTGTAAACATAAAATTATTTGCTCGTCGAGATTTCCGTAAGCAAAATTATCAAAATAACTCAAGAACAGTAGCTTCCTCGAATTGAACAAACGTTTAATTTCAACATCGTTGGTACCATATTTGATACAGTATCGTTTCGACTGGAAAAATCTTCCAAGATAATATTCAGTTACCTACTGTAATAATTATCGTGCCTGTACGCTGTTATTTTACTCCGAGGTGTCTTGACTCGATTACGTTCCTATTAACAGTATGCCGTTTATCAGAATATAATTGCGCGACGTGCACACCGCCGATGATACTTTAAAGCATCGATTTCAAAGCGTTTCTTAAATTAATACGCACATACATATATACATATAAACCAATTAAAATTGAATCGAACCGAATTAAAATTAATCAATTTAATTTATCACGTCTACATTACACGCGCGTTGAACAATTTATGACGATAGAAACGTAATGAATTATCGGGTTAAATGCGAGTATCGTGAAATTCCTCGCGGCGCGAACTGCGAAGGAATTAATTGAGAAAATTGCAAAGCAATCGCTCGCTCGCTTCTCTCGTTGAAGATCGCGCGTATCAGAGATCTGCGAGTAATCGTATTCTTCCTTCGATTGTGAGAACGCAAAGGACAAGCACGTAGACGCGTGCGTTATCGTGAAAAAAGGGAAGAAGGAAGAAAGAAACGGTAAGGTACATTGGCAAGCGTTTGGAACGAAGTCGATAAAGGGCGAACCACTAGTGTCGGAGTACCTATAAAAGAAATGTAAATCCTTCGGGTAGGAAGGAGCAGAGAGAGGAGAGAAGGAGAGGAAAAAATCGCAAATGGCGCCACCGAGAGAACAGTGAATTTCAGTTGGCTGTATTTTACATTTTCGAGTTGCAAACGGTGATGCATTTCCCCGCTATAAGGTCTCGTATTTCGCTCCTTTTAACGGCGGGTTCTTAACGCCCCTCTCGCCACCGTGTTTCACTTTAAAGGCGAGAAACCACCGTCGAACAGAGAGGGGAGATCGAACGTATCCTTTTCCAGAATGGATTTTTCGTGGAGAATTACGTTCTTGCAATCAAGTGGAAACTGTCAACATCACGTTTGCAAAGTATTCAATCGAACAGCATGAAATGAAATTCTTTTTCGAAGGAGGTAATATTTTTTTCCTTAACTTATCAAGGAGACGGAGGAGCAATGTGTTTCGTAAACGCATCATTTCTTTCTCAATCGTTTTACATTCTCGAATCTGTTTTCTAATATCGCAATATTATGAAATGCAACTTTGAGAACTCGATCAACATCTTGGTTTTGTCACTATTGTATTCGGCTTGAAAAAAGACATTAAGATGCATTTAATAGTTTGGTCCTTAATTTGGAAATTTGGAGAGATAAGTTTTACAGAGCTTGCCACTTTCGAGACTTGTTAAATACATGAACACTTTTAGTCACAGTGTGTCGAAAGAGAAATCAAAAAACAAGATAGAGAAAGAGGAAATATTTTTATTTATTAACTCTCTCTCTCTCTCTCTCTTCTCCGCAACTTGCTGCTTACTTGAACATCTCGCTGTTCGGATATTCTAAAAATTCAACGCTGCGCGATAATACCGCGGTTCGCCAAAATTAACCGTCGAACAACGCGATGTTTTATACTCGCACGTGGTGCAGCGGTGGTCGAGTCAGATTCGGCTCGATAGCGTATATTTCTCTTTCTTCGTGCCCCGAGGTAAATTCTTATATTAGATTTTCCTTCTGTTCGAGAACTTTTACTCTTTTAGTTATCCAGTAATTTTGTTTAATCTTTCTGGTTGCTCCTGCATTATATTTGCGAGTATCGTCATCGTATTTTTGCATTCATTTTATTATTGAACGACGATTCCTCTCCTCAGATTTCCGACTCGGTGGTATATTTCGTTCTCTGCGTGCCTCAGAGCGGATATTAAATTTTTCCATCGTCGAATATTTCTGAAATTACCCTAATGTTTGACAGTTAAGGAGAAAGTTAATTATTTTGTTATATATAAATAAATGCACCCAATACAGAGCACTGACCGTACAGAATATACAAGTTTCTTCACACGCTGAAATGAAAATTTTAAAGTAACCTAGAGCAAGCTCGTAAAAATCGAGATGTTCAATTACACGCTATCGGACGAAATATCAAAAATATGTCAAAGCGCGTTCCAAGACTTTCGAATGGCTTCCGGGCAAGCATATAAGTTTCCAACAATCTACCGCCGAACGTAGTAATGACAGTTGTCACCTGTACGATCGTCACCGGTACGCTCGTTACGATCGCGTAATCTTGAAACGACGTTTCGCCGATAAATTTCCAGAAACGCGGCGCGATAGGTGACAGCGATCGAGCGTCACGCGTGTCCCGGTAACGAGCGCCGATGTTAGCTGATATGGCGTAATGTACGATTCAAGGTGCCGCGTATTATGGAGCCGCGAAGGATCGGAACGGCGGTTGAGCGAATAAACCGCGCACGGTAGTTAGCAGCTGGTAACAATGTAACAGTTATTAGTACGGTATACGTGTCGGATAATTGCTCGGCTAACCGATGTAACAATAATAACAAGCTCGGACCCCTGCGCCCTGTTAATTACCCGCGGAGGCACCCGCCGCGGGTAGGCGTTGCAGAAAGTTCCACGGTAAGTTCCGGTTTTCGCAAACAATCGCACGTCGATCGAGATTAGCTTCCGCTCGAGTTCCCCGATGGCGGAGAGCTTCGTTCGGACTTTTCCCTTCCGCGACGTTAACCTCAGCGACGTTACCCCTCAAGACACACTGGCAGGATAGAAACTGCCAAACTTGCTTCGGTCCTCTTTTGATCCCCCCTTTTTTTTTTCTTTTTTTTAGAAAAAAACAGA
>KQ435794.1:9664584-9675283 GCA_001276565.1 Melipona quadrifasciata | reverse complement strand
CAACGATATTTCAGCGATACTTCAATGGTGGAAAGTTGGAGTTTCTCAATGGGACGCGGATGATAATGCTCATTATATTTTAATGTATCGTTGTTTCGTGAGAAACAAGATTACGGTGTTTCGCGTTTATATCTGGCCGCGTCGTTGGGACGAGAGAGATAGAATTGTATTCAAAGGATTTCCTTTCTCATGGAAATTTGTATTAACTTCGTGTCGCTTCAAACGTTCAAAAATGATCCTATCGTCGTGGCAAAGAGCGTTTTCACAGACGCGGGCGAACGACTTCTTAACGGACGTAGTAATGTTGTTTTTCTTGCTTTCGTTCCGGGATTAGTCCAGACCCGAGGCACTAGACCCATGGTATTTCACTCGAAATAAAATGAAAGATAACAACTTGGAATGACGAACTGCCTCCGCTAATTTGTTATTCTTATTTTAGGAATGGCTGTGGGGGGGAAATATCGTGGAAACCCGAGCAAACCGTTTCTGAATATTAAGCGCAGAAATTCGACGAAGAAATTGTTTTCTGGGTCAATTCTTATTATAGAGCAACCTATTCTTGCGCTCGGGGGAAGTTCGTTCGACAATCAATCGTTCAAGTTCCTTGAATTTCCAATTGTCGAATTTTTTTTTTCATGGAGAAATTTTTAATTGAGAAAGAGTATACTGCTTCTTTTGATAATCCGCACCTACTCGTTTTACGATTCGTGACGGTTCGTACTTTCAAATTTAAATGCGATGACAGTGAATTAGTTTGCTCGAATAAAATAATCCCGGATAAGATTATTTGAAATTTGTATCTACGTTATTTACAAAAATTGGACGGCCAAATCATGAAATTATCTAGAGAAAGAAGTCATCTTCACATTTAACAACAACAATAAGCCAAAGCAGCACAGTTGTTTCAAATAACGTGACTAAATACTCGAGTCATTTTTGAAACATATCATTTCAAGTGAAGAATACTTTGGGAAGTTTTATTTGAATAAAAGTTAGTTCAATAACAAGTTATGTTATATTTCGTTTGATAGAATAATGAAAGAAACGAGAAAGAAAAAAATGTGTTGTTCAGTTCGTCGGTTTTGAGGTGTTTGAAGCTGATTTCGATGGTTTGAGAATTGAAATTCCAGGAAGAGGGAAGGAAAGCGAAAATAGCGAAGTAGCGATGATCTTATATTCGTAAATCAATCGTGCTTGATCGCATCGTATCGTAAACTTGCATGCACGTTCTTGGGGAAAATTTGAACTCGTTACAAGCTGTCGGACGTAACGGCAAGTTAGTGGAAAATTATCCGACGCGGACAAACTTGCAACTTGTGATACTTTCGCGAAAGCGAAGTAACGTGATTATAAAATATCAGACGCTGTCGCTGTTGTCGAATCGTTAACTCGCGGCTCTGTTCGGCTAAAGCGAATTAAGTTTGCCAAATAATCGAATTATTAAAGTAGTTCGCCAAGTATGATGGATGAGCGTTTGATTCCATTAATAAACAGAACGAAACGAAAGGAACACGAAGTAACACGAGTGCGAATACGAATGAAACTCGAGATACAATAGGAATAACAAACACTTGATCCGTCGTTCGCATTTTACTTTCTTCATTTTTCATTTCTTCAGTGTTTCTGATAAAGTAATTTCAACGTCGTGAAACAATAGAATGATATTCCAAGTTTCCTCCATAAATAATGTTTCGAAAATGTCACTGCATAAGTTGTATAAATGAACATGTGCTAAAATCTACGCTGTCTTTTATGTTATTATATTTTCATTACCATCAAAAATTACACAAATCTAATGAGAAGAAAGCTGATAAATCCAACGTAAATAACGCGCGAAAAATTCAACGCGATAATAACGCGGTTCGCCAAAATTAACAAAATGAATAGAAGGCGATCGATATTCAAAATTTAAAAACGTAATTTTTAGGGAGAGAGAGAGTGAGATAAAAAGGGAATATATTAAAGAAGGATATTTCATTTAGCGCACAATTGCTCGGAACGAATGAATTCAATTATGGGTTAATTATTCGGTTAATTGTATCGATATCGCGCGACAATAACCACGATTGTTCGTACGCGCATATATTATATCCGTGTACGATATAAATTTTTGCAGGGCTGTGTTTTTTCCCCATTCGATATAAATTTCTGCAGGTCTGTGCTTTTTTTAATTCGGATTGAACGACTTTATTTTTCCGCTGCGTTTCGAGCATCGTGTGCCGTTTTTAGATAAAGCGGTGCTTTTGTCCCGCTGATATACAGCTCGGAATTTCGCCAGTGTTAATTTCAAAATAACTTTTATTTTTGCTTTCGGCGCTTTTTCCGAATTTTTGCTCTGACGTCCTTTGATTAGAATTACAAACAACGAATAATAAATAAGTCGCGTTACGTAAAACAAAAAAAAAATATATATATATATAAATTATTATCGGTAATTTTTAAATTAGTCTGTAACTATATATATATATATAAATTATTTTCGGTAATTTTTAAATTAGTCTGTAACTAACAGTGGACAGTTTTACATTGAATGTAATATTTCTCTCCTTTCACGTATAAGAAAATTTTTATATCAGATATAGATTTATAATTATAATTTTCATATTTATTCTACTAATTCAATGTCTTTCGAACAATCCTTTCAAAAGATATTATACATTATCGTCCTGTTACATTTTCGGTACTATTTGTTCGCAATAGTACAAATCCGGGGAATCAGACGATCCACTCGATCATTCAGGACAACTAGCAAACAGCGTTGTCGCGATTAAATAAACTAATTGCTGCGAAGCACCGGCAAACGAAGTTTCCAAGTCGCGTTACCTGTGACATATTAAAGGCGATACATTAGGGGCAGCTTAATACCTAGTCTAACTTAATATCGAACTTAATTAATTTACCCTGGAGCTTAACTCCCCGCATAAACACGCTTGATTTCAAGATTCGAACGATCAAAGCCGGAAAGTGTCGGAGTTTCTTTCATTCTCTCAAAATTCTTCGGCATTCGCTACAACGTAAAAGATTCTTTTATAACATGGGCAATACAGGCAACTTTTGAAAAGATTGAAAATTAAAACATCGAATATCGAATTTCTGCCATGTTGCAGTGACACGTGATTCATACTTTTCATTCGACAAAAGTCAGTTTAGTTTTAGTTTTCTACTGACAGTCTGTTAACACTATTTCTGCGTTTTGAAGATAATATTCTCTTCTCAGAACATTACCTAAAAATTTTAGGTAAATTTTTTTCAGAAGAAAAGTTTCTAAAATTTTTAAAATTTTTTTCGGTAGCCTTTTCATGTACGTATCAGCAGGTGATAGTAGAACGTGACTAACGATCGTGTCAGATTTACCAAAAATTCATATGTCTGGCTGGTATTGTGCTCTTCTTTTTTTGATTCAACACTTTCGATACGTCTTTTTCAATGTTTAATATATCGGCGATTCTAAAATTTTTCACTGAAGCATTCAAATTTCAAAAAATCTCTGGATAATTATTTGCAAAGAAGAATGTCTAACCGATTTCGATAAACTTCAAGCATATTCTTTAAGTATTTACATATGTAACTGTCAGTCTTAAATTCAGAGATATAAAATTTACATAAAATTTCGTTGATGAATGAAACGAACAATTGTAGTTATGGAATTTTATAATACAAGTATAATACTTGGAGTTTGAATTGACAAATATAATAGGAATAAATTTTCTTTCGTAGATCAGTCGAAACAACAGAGGATCATATCTTCAAATCTTCAAATAACGATACAATTATTAATTTTAAAATTAATCTGTTTCGTCCAATTATACACGTATCTGCATAATTCAGTCACCTCTACATCACTGCTACGCGTACAAATAAAGTTGAATCAGACTTTATACCTGAAAAGTACGTAGCACTCAAAACTACATATGCAGATCCGCTTGCATCTCGAAATCCAAAGTTCTCTCTCCTTTCGTCTTCCTCTCGAAGGAGGCGGACACCCTACTGCTGTCTTTCGATAATTCAGACGAAAATCCTCGAAAACCCTCTCGATCAAAAATCCCCGAACAGCATGCAAATTTAATAAACGCCACTCGAAGCGCAACTTCGAAGGACACTTCGCTCGCTCGCGAGAAACGATAAACGGCGAGTCAAGGGATTAAAAGCGTGGCTGAAAGTTTATTCGCTCGGGCTCTCAGACTTCCTCTCCCCCGATTTTCAGCCAGCGTTGTTCCGTCAAGCGCGACGTAATTACCAACGCTTACTCCCGTCGTTCGCTCGTTCGAGATCGAGAACGCGAAAAGATCAGGCGAGAAAGATTTACGAGGCAAGGACTCAACGCGTTAACGGTTTCTCTATATTTTTTTCCCTCTCTGTTGCAGGAACGCCATCTACAACATAAGTCTGCACGACCTGACGGAGATCGTCGACCAGGTAAGCGTCAACGACGTCTTTCCTCTCTTTTCTTTCTGTTTTATCACTGAAAGTGATTTTAGTTTATCACTGAAAGTGATTTTAGCGGGGGGCAACCCAGAAAATCGGCCCTCTTCATTATCAGGTGCAACGCTGATGCAACGAAAATTAGCGATTGGTTGATCTGGGTCACGTGATACGCGAGGGGGCGTGGCGTTGTCTGGTACCGAGCAATCGCGCCAACCTGTAATTTGTTTTCTATCGATTCAAACGTTTGCGTTTAAATAAAATTTTATTGAAAAAAAATCCTCTTCAGTCGGAATAGTTGCTTCTGGGCCTTTCAGTGAGAATCGTACTGGTGTGCAAGTGCAGTTTTTTTTTCTCTTTTTTTTTTTTTCTGAACTCCTTTTGAGATCGACAAAGCAGCCCGATCTGGGTTATCGGTATTCGCGGCGACCGCGACCGGATGTCGAGGGACACTTGAATAGCAAACGTTTCAGCGCGGTTCGATCGGTGGAGATCCCTGGCGCCAGGCAATTTTATCCCCGATTTTATATCGGAGATACGTAGATACGAATGTTTTTAATACCGCCGGAAGAAATACGATCGTCGCGCAACGAACGTTATTCGCGTGGAATAGCTCCTTCTTTTTTCTTTTTTCTTTTTTAATCTACTCGTAACGCGAGTCGCCTAATCCTTCGCCAGGTTCAATCATTCGCGAATCGTTTATATTACGTGGGAACAAAACTGTTTCGAACAAGAATACGATTAATTCTTTTGGTATATTCTCATTTTGCTCTCTAATTTTCTTTTTTCCATCGACGATCAAAGCGCGAAGGAGAAACTAATTTGTAAATAATTCGCTTGTCAAGCAACGTACTGGAATTTATTTGCGCTCGTTCTTACTTCAAAGTGACAGTTTGTCCTTTTCATCTCTGATCTCGAATAAAGAAACGCCGAGGACCGATTGCTCTAAAGAATTGCGTTCGCTTTACGATCGGTGCACTTCTATAGACGTTCGATTTCTAAAAATTTCCAAGAGTTTCGCTGGCGATCGCAACGCGTTCAGTAGGCTGCCATAATTTCTCCTCTGCCGTTTTCGTCGCCAAGTCGACCCGACGCGGACAGAGGAAGAAGCGAGGGTGGAGAACGTGGAAAAAACTTGGAGACAGGGGGTAAAAAAGGAGTGGACTGCTCGCTCGGCCAACAAATTTAAAATCAGCCGAACGAGAGCGCGAATAAATTTGCATGATAATGGGTGTTTTTCAAGTTCTTCGCGTAATCCGAGCATCTCGAATCCCTTCGCAAACAGCGAACGGGAATCGTCGATCGACTTCCGTTCCAGCAATATGACACTGCAACCGTCCCGATTACGTTCCGCCAATCACCGCCAATACCGTGTGTTTAATAAAACCACGGCTTGAATTTAACCGCAAACTTTTATAAATACAAGTTCTATATCATTTAGTAAACCTTTAACTTCTAAATTACTTCTTTTTCTATTTTTTTTAACTTGACTTTTACATTAAAATTTTGATTCTGTTGAAAAAGCTCAATTTCAACAGTTATTTTGTATTTGATTAATAAACATTTTAAAGGAACATTTATTTATTTTAGTAAAAATATCTGTTAGTATGATATTTTACTTTAAAGTAAAATGTAAATGTTTATACTCCTTCTCACTTGCAATTAGCATTATTTAAGGAACTGAAAACGGGATAAATATAGATGAGCGTGTAAGTCGGGATTTTTATGCATTTATATGGTTCGAGGTTTCAATCTCAAACTCATGTAACGCTTAACGGTAAGTTTGAGAAAATTTAACTTTTTCAAGGCGGAATGTCTGTTTCTGTTCAAGCAGAACCTTTTCTCACTTTCGAAAAAAATAAAAGTTTTCTATATATATATAAAACAGAAAACTTAAAAGTAAGGAAATAACTGTTATATCAGAACCAACTGAAAATTTTCACAGTTTCATTCAAGCCCTGAATGAAACACGTGGACGCCGTTTCTCCGGAAAGAAAGATCTTCTTCCGTGAAAAATTTTGCACGGATCGAAAATTTACACTTTCAAATTCTCTTGCACGCTCGATTAATGTAATAGTAAGAACGACGCGTATCCGCCGATGGGAAATGGTCTGTCTCTCCCGTGGCCGCGCGACGGAAGCTGCCGTCGCAAGGCCGGATGTCGATCCCGCGACGAACGACACGCGAGTTGCGAAACTGCCGAGGGAATCGGTGGGATAAGCCGTGGATGCAGAGAAATCGAGAGAGACGCAAGCGGACCGGGAGAGAAGCGGGAAGAAGTTTGAAGCTTGTACTGCTAACGATGAAAGATTGTCGATAATTTCAGTCGTTACAACTTCGTGACGCCACGTTACAATCGAATTTGGTCTCATTTCGAAGCGCCAAGCCTCTGGCTCTGATGTCGCTGAGTTTGTTTCTTCTCCCTCTTTCTTTTCTCTTTCTTCGCGGGAATTGTGAAAATTCAAACGTCCGTGAGAACATTAGAAAGTGCCTTTCTTCATCAGTTTGAAGATGCCTCGGGATTTTCATTGAAGCTCACGTTAGTAAGCCTATCACCGAGTTCTTCTTCTTTCTCAAACATGGCTTTACGTTGTGCAAGGCACTTGCTTCTCGAGAATTGTGAAAACTCAAACATTTGTGAGAACATTAGAAAGCGCCTTTCTTGATCAGTTTGAAGATTGATGCCTCATTTTTATTGAAGCTCACGTTAGTACGCCTCTGCTCTGGTATCACTGAGTTCGTTCTTTTTCTTTCTCAAACATGGTTTTACGTCGTGCAAGGCACTTGCTTCTCGAGAAATGTGAAAATTCAAACGTCTGTGAGAACATTAGAAAGTGCCTTTCTTCATCAGTTTGAAGATTGATGCCTCAGGATTTTCATTGAAGCTCACCTTAGTAAGCCTATCACCGAGTTCTTCTTCTTTCTCAAACATGGTTTTACGTCGTGCAAGGCACTTGCTTCTCGAGAATTGTGAAAATTCAAACGTCTGTGAGAACATTAGAAAATGCCTTTCATCATCAGCTTGAAGATTACGACTTTTAACATTACTTACGTTACTAGCGTTGCAACGACAATAACCTAAGAAATACTATTACTCTAAACCTAATGTTCAAAGTTGAGGAACAATCGTAGAAGAAGTTTCGAGGGACGTCTACCTTTCAAACTGTTCTGTAACGAATTCAGTCCTGAAAAGAAGCAAGACCTAACTTTTTGATGCAACACCTAACAACAGCTGAAAAATTTACCATCAACGGATAAATGTTCACAGACAAACGGAACTCTGTCGTCAACACCAGGTCAAGTACTCACAGATCCAAGCAATAATACAGATCCTAAAAGAGATCAATGGCGAAACACGTTCGTCGTAAGATTCGCCAATAAAAGTCAACGGATCCTCGGGATACGATTCGTTTACCTCTGTAGCTCGTTCGGCGTGTACATCGTGCTCTCGAATCGATCGCACGCTCGATAGCTCCGCTCTGTTCCGCCAGATTTCAACGTCGCGAGCGAAACACCAGTTTTCGCCAAGTTTGTCCAGCCCTCGTATTCCCCAAATTCAACAAACGTACATATGCGTGTTCTTCGGCTCGACTAATAAGCGAAACGCAAATGGATCGTCTTTCTCGTTCGTGCCGATCGATTCGATGCACTTAGCTCGCGGCTGCGAGCGCACGCGTCGCCGTAGTGTGTGTGTGTTTGTGTGTGTGTGTGTGCAGCCGCGGAACGGTGACGGGTATTAATCGACGTTTCTATCTGCGGGCTGCAGAGTCCTCGTGGACGTAGCAAACAAATTGCAAGCAATTATTTCCACCGATACCGGTGATGCACGTGTAACGCGTAAGCGCAATGGAATTCTTTTTTTTCCCCCTTTTATCGACGTGATGCACGACGAAAATCGCGGTTGCATGGGAAATTTCTAATCGCCGTCGGTCGGCTTTCTCAAATCTAACGGGTCGGGTTTTGAGTAGCCCTAGCTGAGAAATGATCGATCATCGCGTGGCTTCAATTTTGTGCAAATTTTACAATATTGGCATTTACAAACAAGCCTGACAAGGAATTTTTCTTTGTCGCTGGAAAGATAGACTTGAAGCGATCGAGAAGAATTGAAAAAATCATCACAGAAGTGTTAAAGTAAAAGAAATAGAGAAACTTTGTAATCTTTGTTTTACGTCTGTAAAATTTCTGAAATTACAAATTGCTCGTTTCGACCACTTTGATGGTGTCTATCAATAGATTAACGACAAATAGACGTGGATTTTTGTACATTTGAATGTACAAAGATGTACAGAATGAGCATAAAACACAAAAATGTATCTGTGACACAGGCAAGTAAAGGAGTGTAAGTCAGAACTCCTGGTATCACAGAAAAGCATTTTTAATATTTAAATTGAATTGAACTGCAATGTAAAATTTTGATTTTTGATAAAAATAAAAGAACGTGCGTCTCCGTCTATCATACTTGAAACTGATGGTTTATATTATTTTATAATGGACCATTCGACTTGTTATTTTGTGAAACGCACTGCTTGGTATAATATTCTGATATTCTACATTTTAATTGTGTTCAAAGAAGTGTTACTCTATATTTAATTTAATAACAAGCAAACTACGAATATCTATATAAATTATCGTTACTTCCACGAGAAATAGAAAATTGTTTTATATGTTAAATATTATAGAAGTTATATTTTTGCGATCTAATTTAAAAAAACTGGGATCCAGACAGAAAATTCTATCATCTATCGCACTTGGGACATTTTATAATTTTATAATTCTGTGCTTTCGTGCGCATTTTATATATTTTCGAATCTTGAAATTCTCCATAAATATGTATAAAAATCCGAATAATATGATTTTCCGCGAAATCGGATTTTCCTTTGGAAATCCGCTCTCTTCTCAAGAACAAAACTGCTACCTCGAGGCCCGCGCAGTTCTAAAAATTTCCCTCGTCGAATCGAGCAACACCGTTGCAGGGAAATTTATTATTTGTTATTTATGAACAATTCTCCATCTTCGATCTGGATCGAATAAATCGTTTGCAAATAGTCTTTCGTTTAAATCCTCGAAAAAAAGAAGAAAAACAGGGAGCCCTGGCAAAATTTGAAAAATATAAAATAAAATAAAACGAAAAGTTACTTTACTCGATAGCCTTAATCAAGCAAACTAACGTAAGATTGCCTCAAGATAACGTCGAGTCGAACGAGACGATGTGTTATTCAGACAGTTTGTCACTCTTCAAATATTTCGTTCGGGTAATCATTTTCAGTCGTTCCGTTCAAATAATTTATTTTCATATTTATTAATTTATATTCGTTAATTGTTATATTTATTCTTTTAATTTAAAATTACTTTACTTTTGTACTTATTAATTTACATTCATTAATTTTTATATTTGTTCTTTCAATTTAATTAATTCTTCAATTTTCACGTTTAATTCGTATTTTCCAATGTATTATTAAAATTGTTTACGTTCACTTGATATTTTTCAATATATTATTCAAATATGAAGCCCGAGACGAGCCGATTTCAACGATTTCAATCGTCACGGTTAAACAAAAGCAGGCGGTACATCGAATTATCAGGAGGTGCTAATTAATATCTAAAACCGGGTGGCACGGCGGCGCCGCTGCAACTGCTCCAATTTCGGCACGATCGAGAATTGCACTTCGATTATATCATTCCCTCGGCGGTTTCGTGGCGCGTTGGATTTCGCGGTTACGGTATTTACAGAACAACTTTGTCTTGCAGAAGTGGATTTCCGGATAAATTGGATTATTAGCTATTCACACCGTTCGACATATTTGACGTGTCTTTCCGCCGAGTGCGAGGTATCTCGAACGAACGCGCCTGCCACGGATTCGTCGTTCGTTTCCCTCCGACTGTTAATAATTTGTTTGCGGAAATAAGCACGGCGAACAGTTTTTAATGCGATACGTCGAAACGGGTGCTTCTAAAATTGAAATGCGTTTTTACGCGGGAAATTGAACGAAGGGAGAATATTTATTTACGACTTTCGAGTAATTCAATTTCTGAGTGTATCAAGTTCGAAGGTCTGTCAGGCGCAGCTGAGTAATTATTGGGGAGAATTTTATGTATACAAAATTAATGAAAAGCGTGTAGAATGAAGTTTTTCTATTTAAAAGTAGGCTTCGTGTACGATTTTCAAGTTGAATTTCTCTCAGAAACGAAGTGCCCCACGGAAATATATTTTTTGATATTTTCCTCGTGTCAGTTATCCGACAATATTATAAATCATTTCTATCGCTGAACATCCTTT
>KQ435794.1:9631553-9642202 GCA_001276565.1 Melipona quadrifasciata | reverse complement strand
GAAAGGGAATGAACCGCGCGCGCATCCGTCTATTTTTCGCGGAAATTCACTCGACGCGTGTAAATCCAGTGACTGCCTCAATTCCGTAATGAAAGGTGGCAAAGGTACACAAAAAACTGCTTGTTGCGCAATGACGAAACGCTTTAGAAAGATGTTTCGAAGCGGAATACTTTGTCAGCGTGCGCTTTTTGAAACGTTGTAACTGAATATTTCGTCTCTCACTGTTCAAGCTTGACGCTTCTACAGCGTCGACGGTTTGCAACGATATTTAAGAACGCAAAAGGAACCCGTAATTCTATCCCGTGAATGAAACAAAACTCGCGTGTAATTCTACAATTATCTCCCGACGAGGGGGCGGCGTATCGTTTCCTCGTTCGAAACGCAATACAGCCTGGAGGTTGGCATAACAAAGTTTTGCTACTTTTTTCCCTATTGTATTGATTTCTCTGTATGTTCTTGGCTATGTTGTATTTGTTAAGGTATATTCATTGTTTTTTAGTGTGTACGATAATTTAGGTAAAGAAATTACTATTGACGTTGAAAGATTCAAGAGATCTAGACTCAAACTTAGACCGACTGAGTCACACGGCTATGAATGAAGAATAATACTTACCTAAATTGAAAAATTGCCTGATTTTCATGCAAATTCATATTTGTTTGAACGCAGTTAGAAGATATTAGTTTGTAGCTATTAAATATTTAATTGTAGCAAATATCTCAGTGGAATCTGAACAAAAGCCTTGCGGTACCAGGGAATGTTGAGAGCAACTATTCTCGACCACAAGGGTTTAGGTTAGGTTTACGTGTAAATCAACGTATCTATCGACAATCTATAAAGTATTAAATTGATCCCTGCGAAAGTAAGTATTTATTCGCAGCAAATGTTTAATGTAACAATTGGCATGAAAATTCACCTGTCACGGTATCGGAAATATTTGCCTTCTGTTTCCTCTTGAATTTGCATAAACATCCGGGGTGTAGCGACGATAAGGTCCAATCATCGTAAATAAACGAGGCGAATCCTGGGGCAAATCGTAGCTGTCGCGTACTTTTTCGTCCGTTTAACAAGTTCTCGAAGGTAGTTCTCCTCTTTTAATGCCCGAAGGTCGAAGAAGAACGGGAAATGATAAAAATCGTCGAACGTCGGGCAGAATTCGGGAGAAACGGAGCGAGCGACTTGACAGCCGTAAATCTTGGCGCTGATTTCGGTTTGGCCGGGTTACGCCGTAAAATCAAATTGACGAGAGCAATTTACATGGTCGTCCACTTCATTTTCCGTGGGTGTTCTGCGTCGAGACGAATTGCTCTTCCCCCGCGGTGGCGACCGTAAGTCCGGTGAACCGGATAGATTAACTAATTCTACGTTTTTTTCTGCGTTATTTGCTCGGGTTGTTTATAACCCGAGCGAAAGGTGAGGAAGAACGGCGGCAACGACGAAGAAGAAGAGAAAAAAGTTGAAAGAGGGCAGAAACTGCTCTCTCCAAGACTTGGAAAAAGGAACTTGCGAAAACAAAATTAGAAAAGGAACTTTCTCGACCAAGTCCAATATGATTTAATTCAGCTTTTCTTAAAAGGAAATACTTCCTTTTACTTTCGTAATACGAGATACGTTAAAAATGAATTCCAAGTAATTGTGTAAAGAAATGAATTGCAATTATCAAGGAACGACTTGTGAAAACTCGCGAAGATAAAATTTCCAACAAAATTTAACGATTCAATTTAACTTTGTTGAACAGCAGGGTACTTCCCTTTATCTTCGCAAGTGTGATTTTGTGTAATTTATTTGAACGTCGAATACGAACAGCGACAGAAACTGAGACAGAAAAATCCTGATATTTGTGTACTCGAGTTCCTATGGAAATCGAGAGTTCCAAGTGAAATCTGCTTGCCCGTGCGTTTCTTTTTTTTTCTTTTTTTTTTCCTTCCCTTTCTTTCTGCTTTTCCACGGCGCGGACATCGATTCCGGGACGATTAATATCGTCGAGCTCGTGTGTTTCTCGCGGCTTAGCAATTCAAATGACCGTGTTTCCCGTTCGTCACCTCTTGCACCGTCCTCGATTCGTCGTTCGATCGTTTCAATCGCGATTCCGCCGGCCCCGGCGACGAACATTAATTAATTTCTTTCGCAATCATTCCCACAACCGTGGCAATCATTGATCAATTAATCATTGTCGAGGTAATAGTCCTGGATAAATTTCGTAATTCGTAATCGTCAGTCGGTAATTTTGAAATTCCGCGATCGATTTGTACTTTTGCCGGGGTTATTAATGTATTTACTGCATTTGGGAATTGTTCGATACGTGGTACGTATTTTAAAGGGAAAAAACCAATGTGTGTGTGTGTGAAGTAAACCGAAGCGCGATATATTAAGGTACAAATTGAAACTGAAATTAAAAATAATTGCAGCTGGAATACTTGCGAGTCTTGGTATACTTTGCAGTTTTATTAAAATATTTTGTACATTTTTTTAAAAAGAAAAGGAATAAAAGTTATTTCAGCGACGAGCGTATCGTTCTGTAGAATGTGCTCACGGTGAATTTACAGAGACAAACTGTCTTATGATTAACTAAAACTAGGCGCATGCAAATTGAAACTAGATTAGTTAAAATTGCTAAACAACATACAAAAATATCAGAGAAATGCATGATTTTATGGTTTGAATGACAATTACATTATTTTATTCCTGTGACATTTCAAAGTATTATTTGATAACTTTTCTCAAACTCACAACTTTTCCCTCGCGATTGTACAATTGAATTAATTGTTTCATTCAATGATTCACTCGTCGTTTGTTATGAATATCGACAGCTTACATATAATTGCAAACATTTGTGTTCAAAATACTCTGTAAAAGCTAATTTCAAGATTTTCACCACTTGAGTCTCACAACGACCAAATTTCGCGAGCAAAGAACCAACAGTTTCCATCTCTTCAGTAATAATTATTTCAGAATGATTGAAACAAAACGAATTTTAAACAGCCAAAACTCGATGATTACGGTAAAGTAAGATAAAATGTGATGTCGCGTCTCACAGACGAAACGCCATAAATCTGCTTGATCGTTAGATCGGTCGGATCGAGTATTGCTCGCGCAGACAAGCGAAGGAAGCGTTTGCTCGCGTAAATAGTCAGTTAATTAAGAAAATAGGCTGCCGAAAGGGGGGAAAAACGATTTTCATTGTCGCGTTCACCAAGGAAGCTTTCGATGCGAGACAAATTGTTTCTGCTGAACGACGTCGTCCGAGGATAGACACTCTCTCTCGCTCGGTCTTTTCTTCTTTGCATTCGTGAGCTCGACCGACTCGAACAATCCTATTGAAAAATTGCTGAACCTTGCTAGTCGACGACTATCTTGTTTATCCGGCAGCTTAAAATAGCCTTCGCCTCAAGTGACGTGCTTTTCGAAAAGCAATTTTATCGCGTCGCGCGATGCTCCTCGGGCGTCGCGACGCAATGAATTTCACGATTTTTCGGGGGGGAAAGGGGGAGTGGAATTGTTGCTTTTTTAAAAAGCAAAATTTATTCGTTAAACTTTGAAATAAGTCAATTTTTGACGTTGAAACGTTGACACGCGTCAGTACGGTTTTCAACATTGTTTATTAAAAGTTTCGCAGGCTCGTGCGTTTTTTTAACGAATGTTTCGCGGCAAAATGTGATTAGTTAGGAATATACATACATATATATTTTGTTTAATTAGCGTTGCTCAAGAACAGATTGTGACTTTTTTATTTTTATTTTAGTAATAGCAAGAAACAAATAAAAAGCGACACGTTGCATTTTAACACGACCTGTCAAAATTTTGTTGTAAATTAAATAAACAACAAAATGACAGGGGAGAATTATAACAATTGTTCCCCTTAAAATAACATATGGTTGGAAATTTCAATTCAAATTGATTTTAACGAAATCTTTAACTTTGATATTATTGAATAAATACCAATTCTCCATTCGGCCTCCAATTTTAAAACAAATGTAGTATAGTTAGATTTTTATGCACTTGTATTTATAGAAGAGCTACTACACAACAATATAGCAGAAATGTATGTAGTATATTCGTAGGATTTTTGCGCTTTCGATTTGCGGAAAATTTCTTCGCAGAACACGGAAAATGTCTTCGCAGAATACGTACGTACAAAATGTCGAGAATAATACAGCGCTTTCTATAATAATTCACGAGGTAAAATAACTCTCCACCAAGATTCTATTTCCCTCCGTCGTATTTTCAGCGATAAGAATTTGCATAAAAATCCACTATGGTCTAACGATATAACTGTCACGAGACACTCGAGCGGGGATCTATGCAGACCTCTATGACTAACTGTAACTGTCATCGTAATGGAAGAGGAAAATAATCGCAGCCTCTGCCGCCTATAATCTCGCACAATTAAACTGTAATGCTTCCCGTTGAAAAGAAACGAGCGTGCCTCTCCGAGCGGCGGAAGCGCGCGTATCCTCGAGAATGTTTAATGCCGTCGTTGCTCCGTTTAAATGATGGGATGCACAATGCCCGAAGTTGGCCACGCTAAACCCATTAACAGAAACTTGCAAATTGGCAAATAGTTTTAGTCACAGCAATCACGCGCTCATAGACGCGGTGTACAGATTCGTTTAGACAAAGCGTTCGTACTATCGATCCGTGTGCAAACGCGGGGCCAAACGCGAGGTTGTAGCATGTAAATCGTTTGAAAACAAGATCGAAAAGTTTCGCAGAATGTTGCCGACTCGTGCAAAAATGGACGAAACAACCGTCAACCGATTCACGTCGGTCTTCTGTGTTCTTTTTTTAATCGCTGAAAGTGATTTTAGCAGGGATAACTCAGAAGATCTCTTCATCATCAGGTGCAACGCTGATGCAACGAAAATTAGCGATTGGTTGATCTGGGTCACGTGACTCGCGAGGGGGCGTGGGGTAGACCTCGAGTAGGAGTGGCGTTGTCTGCTACTGTGTCTTGAGTGATCGCGCCTGTAATTTGTTTTCCATCGATTCAAATGTTTCATTTCCTAGTCAGAACAGTTGCTTCTGGGCTTGTCAGTGAGACGAGTCGTACTGGGGTAAGAGTCTTGTGGGTCCTTTTTTTTTCTTTTTTCTGAAGATAGAAAATTTGGTGCAATAAATTGACGTAATCCGAAAGTGACAAATTTACGGAAAAACGAGTTTTCTCATCTCAATCTCAATTTTGCGACAGTGTGATGTCGAAATGCCAGGTTCTTAAGATAAAAAATACAAGTGACAAACTGTTTTCTCCGTACGAATAACTCAGAAACTACAAATTTTGATCCCTTTTAAGATTATTGGGATTATTTAACTCTTGAGTGGACTTTCAATTTTCGTTTAACGACTTATGTTTCGTCGACAAAGTAATGCAATTGTTAATTTAAAATTAAAATTAAAATTACTATTAACTTGCGCCACTTAAGGACCAATCTTGTTCAGTCGCGTTGTTCGTTTGATGTTTCGCTATCGTTCGATATTTTAACGTCTTTGGTTCTTTTCTCTTTCCTTTTTCTTTAAGTCGATACCTCGTCTGTCGTGCAAGATTGTATCTTGAAACTGTTTGTCAATTTGCAAGTTTCCTCAGTGGACTTCACAATTTTGCTACGACGCTGCAACGTTAATCCTGTTTGTTAATAGCGTTGAGCGTCCATGTTTATCGATAATCGCGAACGGTTCAACGAGTAACTAGCAACGTTAGTCGCGGCCTTTAGAAACGTTTTCTGCATTCACAAATTGGTATAACGTCAAATAACGAGCGTCCATTGTGTTAAAATAAATTAATTCAGATGTAAAATAATATAATTCGATATAATTCTTCGTTCGAACAAACTTTCTGAAGGAATATAACGTCTTGGTAATTAAAATAAATATAGATGTAGTGTAATTATCATTTATTAAATAATTTTATTGTAATACTTATAATATTAAGTAATTATGTGAATTTATTCTAATGATTGTCACGATTGGTAAAATTTAAAAACAATCTGAAAATGCACGTATGTATAGTAAACAATTAGTATATTGCGTAATAAATAATCCTGTCTGTTGGGAAACATGTAACAGATAGATAGAAATTCACTGAGCAATTTTTTCATTCATAAATCATTTCAAAAAAGTTTGTAAGCGACGTTTTCTCGCAGATCTGGAAAACGAAACGACACGTTCCATGAAATCACATTAACAATTGCATTACTTTGACGAAGGGACCACGTAGAATTCGATTATACAAAACGATACACCCACTTAGTAAGAAACTTCTCGACATTTTGCGCCCCATTTCCACGAAACACATTCAGAGGGAATAAACAAAAAACTGCACGACTTGTACCCCAGTACGATTCGTCTCACTGAAGGGCCCAGAAGCAACTGTTCCGACTAGGAAATGAAGACACAGTACCAGACAACGCCACTCCTACTTGAAGTCTATCCCACGCCCCCTCGCGAATCACGTGACCCAAATCAGCCAATCGCTAATTTTCGTTGCATCAGCGTTGCATCTGATGATGAAGAGGCCCGATTTTCTGAGTTACCCCCGCTAAAATCGCTTTCAGTGATAAAAAATTTACTCTTTGGAAGAGAAAATATCTAAAAGTCGTTTCATCCGCGTGTTTTTTCTTTTCTCGCGCCTCGATGTCAAACGACGAAGAGCGACATTGAATTTACATGTGAATCGGTCGAGTTAAGTGCGACGCGAGGCTGATCCTCGCTCTATCGAAGGGGATATCTCGCGTATGCGAGCGTGCATGGTATTCTCTTTTAGAAGCTGCTCGTTTCGTCGTCGCGACGCGAAGGAAGCACCTCGTAGAAAAAGAGAGAGAGAGAGAGAGAGAGAGAGAGAGAGAGAGGAGAGGAGACGAGGTGAATTTATTCGAGGCTGGCTCGCGCCGCGTCAGCGTGAATTGATCAGCTTTTCATCGGTTGAGAAAGCGGGCTGAGCGACGCGGAAGGCCAGCACGGGACGACGTTCGATGAATTAAGGGAAATTCATCGTCGGAAATTATGTAGATTTTTTCAATTTTTCTCGGCTCGTAGCGCGACCTCGATCGCGACAACCCCTTAATCGCGATTGTTCTCCCTCCCCGATGGTTTATCGTTCGGTTAAAAGTTTTCCCGATAAATGGATTTAAACTTCCATTAATCCGCAATAAGGGAGATGAGGATATTTTTTAATAACACGCATAAGTTCCTTCCCCGAGAATAAGAAGACGGGAGGAAGAAGAAAAGAGAAATATCCGACAGTGCGTCGCTTTCAAAGTTTGCGCGCTTATTTTCTTTCTGTTTTATACATCCGTCGCAAAAGTGTTGTTCGTTCAGGAAATTGTCGGAAGGAAATGCTTTTGTTTCTTTTATTTTTTATTTTTTTTATTGTTCCTTTTCCTTCAATAAGTCGTCGTATGTATTATTTACCAAACGATTGTATAGTCAGTCGCTGAGATCATCCTGTGAATATTTTTTATCATCTGAAACTATTTTGTTACTAATGAATTAGTCGAACAATTTTTCACATAGCGAGGCCTTCGATATACTTACGCCGTTACACGTTTGTTCGTTTCGAGATCATCTTTCCTTAAGGACAGATAAAATAAAATATCTTTGTGATGTTTATTGAATTTGCGTTGATCTTAGCTAAATAATGACTATAAAAATCGTAGATTTGTACATCAGAAAATCAAACGTGAGTTGTTTGAAGACTTCGTTGAACGTTGAATATCTTTTCAATCAACAGTCCATTAAAAATATATATCGCGTCTAGTACACACCAGATAAAATTTGCGATAAAGAAATTAAAGAATTTTACAATATTCTTTGCGACTGCTTTGCATTAAGTTTTCTGCTCCGATTTTGTAAAATTTCCACAGATTAACATCAGTCGAAACGTAGTTGATTTACACAACATTCCGAGCGCTTGGAATCGATGAATTATTATTTCATGTTTCAATATACAAGATAATTATTATCTCCGGTTCGTTTTTAAGGGGTGAAACTTTATATTCATCTCTTTGCATTACAAAGTGCATCTTCTCAGCGAGCCGAGACGCGACGTCGTCTCGTCGTTTTACAGCCGGTGAAGGATGAAATCAAATTTAAATAAAATTCGCGTCGCAAGAGGATTTTGCTCGATCTTTCTTGCTTGAAACTTCCAAGTAATCTGTCTATCTAAATTCTATTATAACGCGATACGTTTATTCGTTTAATCATTACTTATTAATAATACCGAACGCCGAGTAAAAGGTGATGAATAATAGCTAGTCGCTTTCACGTTCAAGAATAACGTGGCATAATTTAAGTGACGTTTGATGAAATAACTTTTGAACAGAATATTCTGTAGCGGATCAACACGAGAGAATCTTCTTTTCTTTCTTCTTCTTGAATTGATCTTTTCCACATTTTATCATTGTTTCCTGCGATTTGATAAGACTCTGCATAAATACCTTTTAAAAAATTATTCCAGACAGCAACTGAAAATTCAACTTATCAGTGCATCTTCGGAGGATAAAGTGACAAAAGTGTGAAACAGTCCAATTATTGTAACATGGGATTTTATTAAGATCCCAAATAATTGTAAAATTATTAAATTTTATCTATACTCTGACTGTGAAATCTCACTCTAATGTTGAACAATATCGTAGGATTTTATGAAACAATAAGTTGACGTTTACTTACAATTGCAGTATGACACAGTACTATAGAGATTTATTAAATATTAAATGACAGCACAGGAATCCCAACTGTCTCTAAGATAGATTTTCATTGCGAAATCATCTCTACAAGGTTGCAACACCCGTGTCGTACAGAGGGAAATTATGGGACGAGTTTTGTAATTATTAGAGATTACCGACAGTGAAAGTCCGACCGGCTAATAATATTAAATCCACGTGTTCTTAAAGAGCGTATAATGCCGTAACAAGTTTGCTTTTAAGTGTCACTTTTAAGATCCGCCGTTCCGCAACGCGACAAACTAGAGCTCCGGCTCGAACAGGTAAACAGATTTTCTGAGCCAGTGGTCTGCGAACTCGCGTATCCTTTTAACGTTGCGACACCACCTTCGCTGTTTTAAATGATACAACCCCCGTGTTTTCCTTTCTCCCACCTCTACCGTAATTTCACTCTTAACGGAGTAAGGGGGAAACGATCCTATGGTTAAATGAGTGCGAGTTGTTTCGCGAAACGAGGGAGAAGGAAACTTTTAACGTCCGAAAATCAAAGTTTCTCAAGTGGGTTACACGGTGTTGTACATTAAGCGTGAAAGATTGAGGCAAGTTCTGTCATTTGTTTATCACTGAAAGTGATTTTAATCGGGGTAACCCAGAAAATCGGGCCTCTTCAGGTGCAACGCTGATGCAACGAAAATTAGCGATTGGTTGATTTGGTGAGGGGGCGTGGCGTAGGAGTGGCGTTGTCTAGCACTGAACGATCGCGCTTGTAATTTGTTTTGCATCGATTCAAACAGTTGCTTCTGGGCCTTTCAGTGAGACGAATCGTACGAGTCTTGCAGTGTTTTAATTCGTTTTCATTTTATCGAAGATTGGTGCTTGCCTGATTTAGAAACGCCTGTTCGACGGAGTAACGAGAAATGTACCAATTTATCCGATTGGTGCAAAATGTATTATTTCACATCGTGTGTAATTATAACTGTGAAATACACAAATGACATATATACATTTATGCAATAAAATTCACTCCTGCTAATTATCAATTACTAGTTTGAGTACTTTAATTTTAATCTCGTTACGCACACGAGACGTTGAAGTTATTATCACGCGAGTAACTCCAATTCGCTGGAAGCCACGAGCTGCAGGTAGTATGTGTGTCACGGCGCGCGCATCTCCGTGGAAGCCCGAGGACAGGAAAAGGAAGTCATCGATGCAAAACACGGTTGAGAATTCGCCTTCGTAAGAAAACTAAAAGAAGTTCAGTCGGTCGTGGCGGGTGGTTGGGGGGCGACCTGGGGTAGGGAAAACGCGACCCATATCGAGGTAATTCGCTACCGGCGAGTTCGTGCTCTCTCTCTCTCTCGAGAAAAAGGGGCTTCGAAATCGCCGAGCGTCATTAGGGTAATTTGGAGAAAGCACAATACGGTGAAATTGTAGATGGAATTGCGCGCACAATGGATACAAATCGCTCGCGTACGGAATCCTTTCTTTTTATTTCTTCCCCTTTGAGCAGAGAACGAGAGAGAGAGAGAGAGAGAGAGAAAGATAGATTCACTGGACGACTCGATTATCCTATACAATCCGACAGAGGAAGAAAAGATTGTATATGTGTATGTGTGTGTGTGTGTGTGTGTGGGAGTAGAAAGAGAAAAGATATCGGGTGAATTAAGCGTTCTCTCAGTGAGATATCGGCTGCACAAGCAATGAAGACACTTTTCAGAGCGTTAATCTCTTTGGACGTGGGCCGGTAACGATGTGCTTCTTCGATTAAAACGCCCGGAATTCCTTGACGAAGTTCGTCGGCCAAGTTTCTCCGAGCCAGCTCCGATAGACCTGAAAATATTCGATTCCTGCTAATTATACGGAAATAACTGGCTTAATCGTCGCGATCGGCCCACCCCCACCCACCTCCTTTCCGCCTCCGTTGTTTCCCGAGACGTCTCGCTTCTTCTCCTCCTCTCTTGCTCTTTCTTTCGCTTCGGAATTAACATCCGGATTAG
>KQ435794.1:9619338-9631476 GCA_001276565.1 Melipona quadrifasciata | reverse complement strand
AGCCTCGGCTCGACGTTGCCCGTAATAGAAAATTCGAAGTGCCCGCGTGACGGGTTTAAAACGCACGCTTTTTAGCGGGGATCGATGAATCGGGGGGATTGTTTCCGCGTTTCTGTATTACCGAGCCTCGATATTCGGGGATATTTGACGACGCGCGTGGTTGCAAAAACGTGACCGCTGTTCAGGGAAAATTTTCACGTACGCGTGCGTCGTACGAAGCATTTTGGAACTTCATTTAACGAAACGCGACTGTCGTGATTATACGCTGGTGAAATTTGAAACGCGTGTGCGATGTTACGGGATATTTATTCATATGTTAACAATTTATTCGTATATCGGTGCAAGCATTTTCGCAGTTTCTACTATGCAAGAATATACGTTTGCAAAAATTTTGAATATTTCCAAGAAATACGAATATTATAATAATGTTTAATTAAATTTTAAGTAAATACGTAACGCACTCGTTACGCAGTTACGCAATGATTTCATTGTAACATCAATTAAATGTCAATATGTTTAATACGTGCATTCGCAAAAACCCTCTGCAATATAATATTTTCGCAAGCAGCTGTACGCGCAGATTGTTTCAATTAATCAAACTCTGTCACTTCCGATCGAAATTTCATTAACTAATGGAGAAACCATGCCATATCAGCCGCACGTGTGCAGCGAATTGCAAAACGAATAGGTATAATTCACCACTTTGCGTAGTTCGAATAATTTATCTGCAATTTCCCCATTGGTTTAATTAAATCAAACTTAAAGTCGTTAATATGCATCCACACGTTAACGTTTGAAACATTTTATTTTCGTCAATTGACATCATCAACACTCCCTTTCAAAACGGCGTGTTTCTTCGTTCATTTAGTCAAAAATACCAAATGAATTATTTATATCAGTTTTTCGACTCGCAGACTTTTGGAGTAGACGATTGCAATTAACGAACAATCTTCTATTGCGAGTAAAAAGGAATATTTCGAGCACGTTCGCCTCGATTCTTCCACCGCGTGTTCTTTGTCTCTCGAGCGAGGATGACGAACAGTTCTCCGACCGTAAGTAAAAAATACATCCACACGGATGGAGAATTTTTTATGAATTTCCCCGGTGTTTCGTGGCAACAGGAATCATTTGCATGTAAATTTGTCCGAGCGAGTTTCGTTAATAAGGAATTCCAGGAAACTGCCAACCCCGTCTTGAGCGACATTAAAGCCTCTATAATGCAAACGGAACCCTTTCTCGCGACACGGCCGGTTTCGTTACGGAAAAATAGTACCAAAGCAGCGGGGGAAGAACAAACGATAAACGTTGCCCCTTCGGTTCGCTTCGAAGCTGGTTTCTTCTTCTCCGAGGCAAAAGACAGATTGGACTCGCCGTCTGTAGCAATACTTATCGCTCAGAGTGATACTCGCTCGATCCGACAGCGAGGCGCTAAACTTTCACACGGGATGGAATAACAAAACTCGTAGTTTCTCCGCAGTTGTAATCCCTTTCGTGCCTGCGACCAGTCCGCGCTGTCGAATTACCGGCACGTTTGTTCGCATTGTCTGTTCAAACTTCCTTTCGAGGCGTCTCTGTCGTTTCCTCGATCGATCGGCCTCGATCAATCAAATTACGCGGCTCGTTTGTGTATTGCGTCAACGTTTAGCACGGAAAATCTTGATATTTCTCAGTCCAGTCCTTACTAGCAACTCTCTTAAGAAAGAACGCTGCAAAATATCACGCTCGGTCCAGGTTTGAGGATGTTTGAAACGAACACTCCGCCAGGAAAGTTTTTCGACACTGGACTCGTATACTTGATAAAATACACGATACGACTGTAATTTGAAAGGACACGTCTGAATTAATGTCCGCCATCTTTGACGCTTCACCGGGGCTCGGTGAGACGACCCGAGAAGCGAGATTAAGTCGTTAGGAAAACGAGCGAGGGAACGGAAGCACTCGGCGGGCGGGATAAACGTAGCTGAAAACGTGGATTTTTTTCTGGGAGAATTAAAGTGAAATAGAGATTGTTTACCGCACCTGCGACGACTAAAACTCGCTGACTAACTTCTCATTTCGCCCTGAAACTTGCACGTTTTCTCCTTTTCTCGTACTTTTTCTTTCTCTTCCCCTTCTCTCTCTCTCTTCTTTTTTTTATTATTATTTCAAGAAACCGGCTCATCCCGCAAAGTGACTTCCGTTCTTGCCCGTCCGTGTTCCCTGCCTTCGAAAAAAGGTGGAAAAAATTGTTCCTTCCTATCGTCTTTTTCATCTCGCGATAAAACGTTCCTCGCACGTACGCGCGCAAACACACACAAACGCACACAAACAGGCGCGCGCTCGCGTCCGCGGTTTAATGCAAAAAAAGCGGCGTTCCCAGCGAAATCCACTTAACATTTCACGAACTCGAAAGTTTTGAAGTGAAAAAGGACGCGCGTTTCATCAAATTACGCCGACGAGGCAGGAATCTTTCGTTTGTTCCTGAGGGGATGTGGGAAATTTTAGGGAAATTATGTTACTGTCGGAGAGACGACCTTTATGGCGAATCAATTATTGAGAATTGGTTTATTTGTATTGCAGCGTGATTAAATTCATCAATTTATTAAAAATGTTTTTAGTTAGTCAACGATGATGGTCGCCGGATTTTGACGTTTCTTTGTACGTTAAGAATGTGTCGTGTTCTGTAATTTTAAAAATCTTACTTTGATCATCAGACTCTAGCTTTCGAAAATTGTTTCATGCACTTTTACTTGTTGTGAAAGGTGCTGTACTTTGAACACTACATCCACGTATGTACATGTTCATTTCGTGTAATTTGGCTGTCTAAAATTAATAAGTAATTGGCTAAATGTCTAAAAATACATAAAACGTAACATGTACAGATTGGTGTAGTATATGAAACGCCGTTTGTTTGAAGATTAAATTTGACGAGGCAATTCTGTCTATTAAGTTTGATTTTATCGTCAGTTAACAACTAGGTTTAAAAAACGGGAAATACGCTGTAACCGCGTGTGTTCAGTATCGAGAAAATTTATACGGGAGCATCAAAATTTCATTGCTGACCGTCGTGAATAATTAGAATGTTCGTTTGAATTTCTCATATGAGGAAGATCGTCGTAAAAGTCACGTTGTTTTTTCATACGCGAATTACACATTGAAAACCTGCCTGCGACAATTTCGTGGAGAAATTCTTCAATTCTGAATATTTCAATTTAAAGTAATGAAACCGATAAATCCAAAATAATGAAATCTACAATATAATAATGACAATATTGCAATGATAACATCTGTATGTAATAATATATGAAATGAAGATGACTTTTTCGCCATAAAATTTTATCGATATGCAAACGTTTGAATCGATAGAAAACAAATTACAGGCGCGATTGCTCGGTACCAGACAACGCCACGCCCCCTCGCGTATCACGTGACCCAGATCAACCAATCGCTAATTTTCGTTGCATCAGCGTTGCACCTAAAGAGGCCCGATTTTTTGGGTTACCCCCGCAGAAATCACTTTCAGTGATAACATTGGAAAGAACGAACCGAATTACTTGCAGAATTGTTTTTATTAAATTACATAATATTGCGAAGAAAATTCGTGCTTGTGAAATTTTTGTTTGAAAAAGTGATATTTCACATTCACGTAAACCCAACAACGTGCGAAACATTGGTAATTCGCGAGTCGATGCATGATAATCCTTCGTCACGAATGCACCTGATTCAATTTCCAATCGCAGAATCCGCTTTCTTAACCCATTTCCGATTTATTTCCAATGTTTACGAAATAAATCTTTGCGCAGCGACGTTCAATGATTCAACGTGTGTCTCGTTGCTCTCGCTCTGTTAAACTTCAAAAACAAAACGAACGTAAAATCCACGCGAAGAGCTACGAACAGATACACACGCTGGAAATCTCATCTACAAACAGTTAAAAAATCCACGTTGAAGCGTTTTTCGTTCACTCCATTTGCAACTATGGTCGTCACGCTCGCGGACAGGATTTATTGATAGTCCAGCCTCCGGTGTCCATTTTCAAATGGGCAACATTCTAATTGTGGTAGAAGGTATCGGTAATTAACCTCTTTAAACGCGAAGGTTTAACGACGCCTAGTGACGCGAGATGTTAATGATCATTCGACTTATGCTTTCGACGCGAAGATTTATTTACCAGACACATCGCTGCCATTTCACGGTGCGTATAGAACGCTTCGACAAGATTAAAATTCGTGCTCCGTAAATTATTCGTCGAACTGTTCGGAATGCTCGCTCGATTATAAAAACAAACACCGAACATTTGTGCAGTTTCATATTTTGCTCGCTCTTGGAAAAAGATTACGTTTATATATAGATTTATTAAAATATTAAAATATAAAAATTTCTAAATATTAAAATATTTAAGTATTATAGAAGAAAAAGAAAAACGGGTAAATGGAATGTACAGGTAATCTATACAATTTGCGAAAGACGACTTTTGGATGTAGAATTGTTTTTTGATACGAGAAGAATATGTTTTTCGTCGACAGTGAAAGAGTTGATAAAGGCAGAAATTCGTCTCTAATCTAATATACACTTTCGATGTTGGAAAAAAGCAGAAAGTACTTTTTCCAGACGGTGAAAGGATTAATAGAACTAAAGAAATTGCTGTCAGTGTTCTATCTCGCACATTTCTATATTAAACGTAACATATTCCGCAGGTTTCTGAAATTTTAAACGTCTCGATACTGCGAAGATTTGTCCCGTGTATCCCGCAAGTCTGGTCACGGTTGCTCGTTGCGGTTTAAAAGAAGAACAGAGTACCTCCGCTGCCGATCGAAACGAGGAAATCCCGTGCCCTCGGGTCAAACTATAAAAAGAAACCAAAATCAACCGCTCTCTCTGGACAACAGCGACGAAAACATTTTCTAAAAATTGCGAACGAGCCGTCGACTGCTCGATTCGACTTGCGATTCAACGAACCGCTAGTCGCGCAGTCTCGAAATTATCCCGAAATCATCTCGAACGGAAAAAAGAAGGCGGCTACCGTCATACGTGACGCGGCAGCTGCGAAATTTATTCCAGAAATTCAACCGGCCAGATTTCTGAACGCAGCGACGCAGCGACAAACCCGACCTCTTTCTTTCTTTTTTCTACGTTCCAAATTTAATAACGCGACCGGTTCCAGCCGAAGGAGCTGCCAAACGTTTTTAATATCCCGTTTGGAAGACGCGTCTCCTCTCCCAGACGAAACGCACGCACACCGTTGTTCCGCTCGGCTTTGCGCGAGGCAGGGAGAAGGAAGGAAAGGAAAAAGAAAAAAAAGAAAAAGGAACGAAATGAAATAAAAGAAGAAACAATTGGCAGACGAACAGAGAGAAGGATTCGACGAGAACGGTCACTGTTCTCTCGTCGTTTGGAAAGTTTGCGTTTCGTCGGATGGAGCTCAACGCTGCAACGGAATCGAGCTGCACGGTTGCCCCATTGAAATTACCCCATGAGACTGACGTCGAAAACACTGAATCTGCGAATAAAAAGAAAACAAAAAAAAAAAAAATAGAGAGAGAAAGAGAGAGGAAATAAAAAGAAAATAAAGAGGGGATCGTAGCAACGCGAAGGAAATATGGACGCGGCGCGTTTCAGTTAAATTGAACTTTGATGAAGGATCCGTCCGCGACAATGAATGGTTACGTACGCCTGGATGTTCGCGAACAGGCTGCTGTCGCGCGTGACTATTGATTCTTTCGGTCGTGCTTCACCCGTATCGGACATGCGAAACATCATCGCGGAACCGCCATGTTCCGTTTCTTCCGTCCGTTTCCACAGCAGTTTCGGATCCCACGGGTTTGCACTCCCTCTCCTTTTCGTTTCTTCCTGGTGAATTTTCTGTGAAAATTCGGCGCAACATTCACCCCCGGTATCGTCCGCGGATACGATGTAAAAATATTTGATTTTGTTTTGTATAATTTTTACTTCTTTCTTTCTTTTTTTTTTTTGATATTTTCTTTGGCAGACTTAACAGATTCCAGAATTAAGCAAAAGTTAATATTTTACCATTTTTACTCTTGATACTTGTCCATACAAAATACCCGTATGAATACTTTCTTCGTGAAGAAATACGGCTAAAAATTTGACAATTTCGCGCTGCTATATTTCCGCCAATACCTGCCGCCTGATTATCCGTTGGCTTTGACTACTTTTGTAGTCCAGGGAAGTTTAACTGTTTCCTTTATTGCGAAGCGCGGCTGTTTATGGCTGCATTTCAATCGATCTAATACAGAATAATTTTTAACGTACAAATTACTCGTAATTAAAATACCTTTCCACTTTATTATTATTTGAGAAGAATTGCACAATCGCGAAATTTATTGAATTTGTCGATTGTCACGTCAACTTTGATTACTTAATTAATTATTCCGTGTATTCTATTATTTATTTCCTCATTATTCTGGACTAGTTTGATAATTGAAGTTTTGATAATTTTTATATCACCTCTAATTATATCTTTCTTCAAAGTATCTCTTTTCTCTTTTGTTTCTTGTAAGAGCAACATCAGATTCATTGGTGGTTAACTACAAACAAACAGTATGGCATAATTTATATTACTCGCAGTACTGGTATAAACGCAGGCTTGTTTAATGTTTAATGTTTAATTCTTCTGAAAAGGACAGTAATGTTAGTGATCATTCAAGATATCAAGATATTTAAAGATCAGTTAAACAACAATTGACACTCACATAGCTACAATTCGCTTGTTTCACATTTACTCTGTTTAAAGTGACTTTACCAAGTTTAACATTTAAATAAGATAACTTAACAAGTCTAATAACATTTAAACGTTTAAATAACATTGATGGTCGTAGCTATGATAGTAAAGGTTTTCTTCAGCAATTCGTAATGACCTCACTTTTAGTTATTTCACATAAAAGTGAAAACGTAACTTCACACGTACGTATTAAACCAATTCTTGTTGATGAAACTCTGTCTTTCAATATCGGTGTAAAATACCAAGGACAGTATTAAAAATTGTCCTTGATATTTTTTCAACATCGTATCCCCCCATCTGGACTCTACAATTGCACGACATTTAACAACCATTGAAGTATTTGCAACATTAAGAGAAATCATCATTCGATCCTTTTGCAATTTCGCGAAACCTTATACAAATCGGAATCCAACATTTACAATATTGATCCTTCAGTGGGTTATAAGTAGACTCGACGCGAATAGATTCCGCGCGCGCGCGCGAGGCGAAATTTATTTAATTTCCCGTCGCAAGACACGGATATCGATAGAGATCTATGTAGACCATCGCCGTTCCAAGTTGAGTATCGATTCATCGATCAATCTGTCACGTTGATGGGAGATGGATGGATATCACCCGTGAACGGGAGGGTGTCTCGCGTTACGTATAACCGGAGAGATCCTGCAGATTGGTTTGTTAGGGTCGACGTGAACTGTCATCGAATCTGACAGACGGATCGAATTCAGCCGATTATGAAAATTCGAATTAGCTCGATCGTGACTCGTCGACTCCTGAAAACGAACTTACCCGTTGCCTTTTTGCTCGATCGGAGAGATCGAGAATCTTGGTCGTCGCGAATCGAACAACACGCGGTTGCTCTGCTCTCTCTCTCTCTCTCTCGATCGAGCTTGTTTCAACTTCAACTGCCAGAATATTTCACTTGGAAATTATTTCGTCACTTCGTTGTCACGTCGGACGATGATTTTTAATCGCGGCGCCCGCGTGCATAATTTAACGCGAATCTAACAGGTTGTTGCCTGCAGAATGAATTTCGACGATCGATATAATCGTGGACACCCGACGTGTCCTCTGTTTTTCGAACAACGAGATCGATGCGCGAACGTGTAGAGATTATTATTAGCTAACACGTTTGCCGATATTTCTCCAATTTACGCGTGAAATTGTAATTCCGCAATTCCCGAGCCCCGGGCTGTTATGTAAATTTTTGAATCACGCGCCAGCGTCGACAAGATTGAACACATTAACGATCACACGGTTAATACGGCTGAAATGCAACAAAAGGAAGAATAAATAACGCAACAGGGGGAATGTAACTGAAGTAGATATAACTGTCTGAATAAAACGCGTCATTCTGAAATCTGCGACCATAAAACTCTCGGAAATGAATGATATTTCAAAGTTTAGAAACTTTGATGGTCATTATGTTAATACGTAATAGCAAGCAAGTATTTTTCAATACATTAACTCGTCGGAAACGGAATGATCAAGTTCTTTGTGAAACTTCTGATTCGTACGAAATTTCTTCGAAAATAATACAATATATCAAATTGCGAGACATTTCGATTACTATGATACAATTGAAATCTTCAGTTGGTTGTGTTATCGACAGGATCCTTGATCACGTTATTACATTTTCTGTTCAAGTAGTTTTTTTTTTTCTTTTTTGAAACTGGTATTAATAACGATTAACTTTTACTAAAATTTAAAATTTTCCGGATAATGCACTCGATGTATTCCGACTTGCAGTGAAACAATCAATTACACAGTGCATTTACTTCATTGAAGAGTATACTTTTCGTATTACCAAATTCGGGGTAACTTTACACGTTCTCGAAATCGGAGCACTTTCCACGCAGCGGTCCAAACGCCAAACTTGAAAAATTGACTTTCGGTCAGAAAAGAGCGAGTTTTCAGAACGCTGCGAGGGCGAGAGGCGGAAGAAAGGAAGATAACCCCGAATGGGATGGACGACGTCGTGTCGCGTAGCATCGCAGAGTCGCAGGAGAGACGCGGTGAATACGAATCGAAGAAGTCGTCGTGCTGAATCTCGCAATGTTAGAGAAACCGTGTTCCAGCAGCCGTGGTTAGTGATGGGCTCGAGTCGCAACTATGTCCGAACCTCGATCAAAAATTCGGAAAGCTCGTTTGTAACTATTTCGAAGAAAGTTGACAATACTTTCAAACACCTAAACGTCACGGTTCGAACCGTCTGTGAATAAAAAACCACTTTGGCCAAAATTGTCCATGAATCCTAATTAGAGAATTATACATACAATGCATTATGTAGGTATTTAGAAATAGTGATGCGCGAAATAACAACGCACAGATGTACTTACACGCGTGTAAATTGTAAAAGTATCGTGTCTTTCGCAAATTCTAAAAGGGATAGCCAACCTGTAAGTATCATGCGAGCAGTAAGCTTGCACGAGAGTGAACAACTGCGTTGAATCGAATTTAGAATGAACGAGTTACGTATTGAACTTGGTCCCATCGCTAGTTGCGGATCTATCTATCCTTCCGGATCTCTGGTATCTAGCCGAGATCGAACGGACATCTCTGGCGGTGGAACGAGACTCGTCATCCTATCCGATTCTGTCCGGCACCGGCCCGACCGAATTGTATTTTCCTGGAGCACGATCTGTCACCGGCCAGCTCGACCGCTCCACTCGAATCGAACGCGCGTTTTTCCCTTCCCACGGGGCCGATTGTAAAGGCGCAGCAGACGGTCGTGGCACGTCTGTCGGACTTATGGCCGGTCGAACAATGAGCTTGACCCGCGTCGTGCACACTGAAGAGCAACGATCTCTCTGTTTTGCAGGGGATTCGATTTCGTTTCGCTCGCTGCTTTTCCGCGAACACACACACATACGTACACGTTTCCCAATTTCCATTCGCGTCCGCAGGTTCTCTTCGATAAAAGTTCTTGCTCGACTCATTGATTCGTGCTAAATATGTGCCCCGATGCCTGAAATCTCTTCTTCTTCTGATTTTTCTTCTTAAATAGCAATAATTGTAATTATCGTAATTTTATAAAAATCACTAAATTATACTAAGAATTGAGAATTAAATGAAATTGAATTACGAGAATCTTCTCTGGTAACAATCATTTTCGATTACGGTGATAAATCGTTGAGGAGAATTTTTAATTAAGTTGTCGTTCGTCTTGAAACGTCTGACTTCAAAAATATTTTAACAGACGTACTAATATTCCAATATTCCAACAAACTCGACGAAACTGATGATTTTCCAAGTTGAATTACTAAATCTCCACGACGACACGTTTGCATCACACGTTCGTCTAAAATTCGAACAAATTCGTAGTTGTTTGTAGTACGAGACAAACATTTTGTCACTGAAAGTGATTTTTAACCCAGAAAATCGGGCCTCTTCAGGTGCAACGAAAATTAGCGATTGGTTGATTTAGGTCACGTGACTCGTGAGGAGGCGTGGACTAGACCTAGAGTGGGAGTGGCGTTGTCCGGTACTGAGCGATCGCGCCTGTAATTTCTTTCGTATCGATTCAATTCTTTGCGTATCGATAAAATTTTATCAAAAGCAAAAAAGTTGTCTTCGTTTCCTAGTCGGAACAGTTGCTTCAGCCTTTCAGCGAGACGAATCGTACTGGGGTACAAGTCGTGCAGTTTTTTATCCAAGTGAGCGGGACGGAAAATCTTTTTGCAAATCTTGGACAGGAAAACATCGAGCTCTGCCCCTCTGTTATTATCGATACGAACCGCGTATGTTGGAGGCGCGTGGAAAATTTCGTCCTAAACGGCGGAACATCGAGCATTAGGGGCGCAACGCGGATTAGGGGGGAGAAGAGTGGGAAAGGCCAGGAGAAAGATTACGCCCCGTCGGAGTTCGCTCGTTGCAGCTGATTGCGGTTCGACCTAACGGAAGCTCGATTCCAGTTAATACCGTCGCGATAACGTCACGACCTCGCCGAGAACCGCCTCTTTCCATCGGCGAGCCAAGAGAGAAGAGACGTTCTCTCGGTTCCTTTGCTCTCGATTCCTGTGATCGAAAACATTTCCGAAACAGTCTTACCCGTTTCGAAAGGCAAAGTGCGCGGTAATAATTTTCTCTTCGATCTCTTTCTGAAATGAGAAATTCACTTACAAGTGAATTACCAGACGACGATATAACATCACGTTTAACGTTGCATATTCGCACAATTATATAAAACGTACCGATATCAATTTAACATTACACGCCGACATCATCAATTTCATAAATTTAGTTTCGCTGGTTAATAATCGTCCACGCTGCTCTCGAAAACAGACAAAATACACATTCCAGAATGAATAAATAAAAAGAAGTTCTTCCCCTTTTATCTGCTTCGCGCGCCAAAGACGATCAAGCTATTGTACGTACCAACCGAAATGAAAAACGATGCTGATCATCCAACCCTCCGCTACTTTCTCCGCAACTCTCTTTCGCCTTTCCTCACGTCTTTCTGCGTTTATCGGGTTTTCTCTCTCTCTCTCTCTCTCGTCGAGTCTCCCCGCGCGTCTTCGTCTTCTTCGTGTTGCTCCGTTCGATTCGCTCACGTTCTTCCTTCGCGCTTGGTTAATGGAAAAGGCCAGAGAAAAAGTTTCCGCCGGATCGTGGAAACGCCAGCGGCGGCAATTCGCCGAGAGTCGAGGAGGGAACGGGTCGTGTCGCGGCGGTCCCCGGTCCTCCTCGCGTTTAAGGAGAACGATACGCTCGCGGCCAGACACCGTGCCCGGATTATTTACTCGCGTCTCCTGCTCCCACGCTCGACCGAAAGCTATTGCTAGCGATATCAGTGCGGCCTGCACTGTGTACGATACGTGCTACCTTTATGCTTCCTTGTCTCTGTCTGATTTGTTATTTAAAGATCTAGACAGCTATCTAGATTTTTCAGAGGACCCGGTTGCTAGCTTTGGAAGATGCTTAAATTATAAACTATATATGTTTATATTTATCAATAATTACAATTATACGTTTGTGGAGAAATATAATACAATGTAATAGTTGCCATATATTTTTGAAATTGCAAATAACGTTGCAGTTATAACACAATAATTGATAATAGAGTGTAATGTGATTTAATTAATTGATCATATAGTATAATAAATTATATCGTGTATAATCATTAATACTGTAGTTATTGATAAATACTAATGTGTAATGTATCTTACAAATATAAGTGATATATTGTTGCAGATACAATACGATGAATAATGATATAATATATATAATAACACATTATCGTACTATATATACATTATTATATGTAACGATAATGATAATTGATTTTAGCGGGGGTAATCCAGAAAATCGGGCCTCTTCAGGTGCAACGCTTCGATGCAACGAAAATTAGCGATTGGCTGATTTGGATCACGTGATTCGCGAGGGGGCGTGGCGTAGACCTCGAGTAGGAGTGGCGTTGT
>KQ435794.1:9593259-9618343 GCA_001276565.1 Melipona quadrifasciata | reverse complement strand
GCGCAGCAATTTCAGAGAGCGAATGTAAAAAATGAGCGTACCTTAGCACGTACCATAATCTCTGGTTTATGTCAGATTAAAATACCCTTTGCTTCACTTACGTACCACCCGGAAAAGCGAAATCTTTACTTATGTTAATGAAAACGTAATACGGCGAGCTACTTTACGAACAAGTCACATTAATTTATCACACATATACGCACGTATAACTTTAACGGGGGAGCCTCTAAAGTTTAATAATTTTAACGTCTCTTCAATTCGCGTTACACGTAAAATTTCGTAGGCTTTACTTTAACAGAACACAGTTTCCATTTTCCTCCCGAGGAGAGTAGATTTGTTGAAAAATCTCCCATTTAAATGAGAAAAGACGAGAGGAATCTAGAAATCGTCAAACGAATTTCTACCAACATTTTTACCAACTGTATTTATTAAAAAGCGTGATCGCAGGGTTGTTTCTCTTCTTGGATTTAATTTTGATTTTATATTTCGATCTTCCTAAATTATTCACACGTGCACAGTGTAATTTAATAGTCTAATGTCAAACGTAATTTAATATTAAATATTGATATAGATTAAATTGACGGAATACCAGCGCTGAAATATTTAATTAATCGAATAATTATTAAATGTCGTCCCAACAGTATATAACGCAACTTGTTACAAAAATAATAAAACACTCTGGCAATAATCGAAAAGAAATTATATGTGTCTTTATGTATTTTATACATTAAATTATACACATTTTTTGTACTTGTCACGAACGCATCTCCGAAGGTTAGAAATTCCAGAAACAGCACTCGAGATGAAGTTTCTTTGTTGACAATCATCTGTCACTTTCTCGATAAACTTTCTCATAAGGTCAAAGACATCAGGTGTGGGGAACGATCGAGAAATTTCTTCAAAGGATCTCTCGATGGCCGATCGATCGATCCCTTTGGCCGATTACGTGCGCGTTCGAACGTCGCCGGAATGACGCGAGTTTTCGAAGGAAACGAACGGAATGTTCGTGGATCCGGAAAATTAAGTTAGCATCCCATTGTGCTGGAAATGGACTGGATGCTTGAAAATTAGTGGATTCGTTCGTGCACGCGCGCGGTTCTTTGAGAGCCACGCGACGCCGCGTCGTATTTGGAGGCGGAAATTTCGCTCGGCGGGTATTCATAAATTTCAGCAAGCGAACGTTTCCAGGTAATTGAAATTCGTTTATAAAGAGCTGCCGGCTAGATTGATTAAAAGAACGGAACGCAAAGAATTTTCCGCCGAGACGTTTTCGCGAGCACGAAGTGTTAGTGCATGAATTAGCTTTCGACCAGCTCTCCTTGAAGGAGCGGCTGAAGCACGAATTTCCGTCGTCAAATTTAACAGATCTAACATCCATGACAGTCTGTTTATTTTTGCAACTTTTTACAATCAAACACATAGGCACCTCGCCTGCGAAATCGAGTTTTGGAATATTTCGCAAATGAAGGAAACGCGTGAAAATTCGCAGTAAACTGCGATAAATTGTTGCTCAGTCGTTGGTGGATTGATTCGTCGTGCTGCGACGAGATCAAGAATATTTAAAGCGGAATCGAACGAAGGCGAATCCACGCTTTTCCTGATTCATCTGTCGCGAACGTCTGCCGCGAGGTGCGAATTTACATTATTCATAATGCGCGGAGGAGCTCGCGAGTCGCGGCGCCATTTTCTAAAATAATTTTAGATCTTCGCCGATCCGAACGATTCCGGCTGTCGCGGGGGTTCCGTTCGAGTAGAAAATTTGGACGTCGCGGGAACGCAGCGAGCCGTCAAAATATTCTTCCGAATATTCCGAGATTTTGCGACTCGCGTTAATTTTTCGTGAACCAGGCGAATACTCGCGTGTGTGGTGGAAGAAGATCTCTTGTTTTCTTACGATAAATTTAGCGATTCGACTCACTTTTCTTTTGCGGAATACCTTAGTGTATATTAGAAATCTCCAGTTGCGTAGTTTGGATACTTTCTTTATTTCATTTTATTTCGTGTTATTACGTTAAATACATTTTGCACGCCTTTGCACGAATGCACAAATTGTGTGATGATAATCGGAGGCAAGCGCATATTTACAATTATTATCACAGTTTTGCCAATACTTGCTCGAGTCTCAAATTATTTTTGCGAAGTTTACAGTTAATTCATTGTTTCTCTCCGTTAGTAACGATAAACTTTCGACATTTTGTACATTTCCTTTTGTTGTCTTCCGCGCTTTCGAATTTCACTGCAAATGCACAAAAATTCACCTTCTAACAGCAACTAATCGTGCAGCTGTAGACGACATTTTCAAAAAATTGCTGCATCCTGTCGACTTTTTCATAAAACGGGATAGAGCTGTGCTATTAAGAATAATACTCGTCCATAAATCCTTTAAATCATTATTCTCGATTATTATACACCTGTAATTAAAACGACATATACCCGTTCATTGTTCGAATGTGAAATTGACACGTGCATTTGCATAACAATTTTGCAAGTGAAGCCAAAGTACGTTGCATTATTTTTATGCCAGTCGCTCGGAGAGAAGTATCGGAATTCCGTACTTTCGAAAAGCGAACAGACAGCGTAACGCGATCGGCACTTTCGATGGCCCAACCGCTGATTTCCCTTCTCTTTCTCTTTCTTTCTCTCGCGTTCTTCAATTCCCTACGCTTTTTCTCCGCGGTCTATCACGATCGACGGTAAATTCCTCTTCCACCGGTGGAACTGCTAATAATTCACCTCCGTTAGAAAAAGAACGGGGGCGAACCGCTCCCGCGGAAAATGATCAACGCGATTCCCGGATACGTAAATCGCTCTTGTTTACTTTCACATTCTTTTCCGCGGGATCTCGCGCGCCCTGCTCCCGCCTCTCTCGATCGCTGTAATTCCAACGAGACTCCGCGTCATCGTGTCCCGACAATCAAAAACTTCGCCCCCCACCCCCCGCCCCTTCCCTCCTTTCCCCGATGTACGTTCCAGCACGAACGTTCTCTCCGCTCTCGAGGAAAGTTTCGCGAAACTATGCAACGGAAGTATTTAACGATCCGGGGGTATTTAACCTGATCTCTCCGATTATCCCGTGTGAGACGTGCTTCGAGAGACGGATCGTCACTATTTTCGTTTCGGAAGGTTACTCTCGCGAAGTTTCACTTTCCACAGTGTCGTGAAGTCGTTTCAGAGTTTCGGAGCGAGGAAAAATCGAAAGGGCGAGAATTCCGAACTTCGTATTATTGGCGATCCTATGGAATATATCTATGGATCCTACGGATGGGGTAAATTTGTGGAAGCAAACAGTTTGTCTTAGATGTGGAAAGAAATTCTCGGTTAGATTCGAGTTACTGAGGCGGAACACGTGTTAAGCACGAGGCAAATAAATCGCGAAGATTGTCAAATTATTTGTATTGATATATATATGCAATTTAAAATCATTAAGAATGATATACAAAGATAGACAAGATACACGTTTTTGAGGAATTTCAACGAAATATTGAAACGTATGATTTCAAGGTTGTATCACGAACTTGATAACTCAAATATATATATATATACATACAAATATATATTACAATTATATATTAAATTATACGTTACATGACGTATATATCGTTATTAGATTATACAATACACATAACCTATGAAATATATATTTTACTTCGTAGTCGAATCTCCAGGTCAACGATCTAGGATCAAGTGGCAGAATTCGCTGATATAAATCGATTGACGAAAAAGTGAAACACTTCGTTGAGTGAAAAGTAAATTTGAGAATTGACGATTCACGCGCGTGTCAAGGCGTCGTCGATCCTTCGTTTATTTTCTCAAAAAAACGACGAATTTTTTATTCCACACTTTTCATCCAATTTCCGTAAGTAGAACAATCTCTCATCAATATTATTATTGCAGAGACGTTCGTTTCAGCTTCTCGTCAATTATCCGCTCTCGTGCCCAATTAGAAATTAATTCAAGTGGTTCAAGCGTGCCTGCTCGACTGCCAAATTTTCAAACTAACTCTTTCGAATGAGATAATGGGGGATTATCGCTATAATACGCGGCGGTTCTTCCAACGTTCGCTAAAAATCGGACCTTTCCGATTCTAATCTCCGCGTTTCCGTTTCGCTCACCTGCCCCTTTCGCCGACCTTCGTTCCCTTAAAAGCCCACGTTCACACCTGAACTTCATACGTACACGCGCACACTTCATTTCCTGGGCGTTGCCCGTATCAACATACGCGTTGGCAGCTCGCTATAGAACTTGGGCTTGCGTCGCTGCAACGTCCCTTTTTTCTTTTTCAAAGAAATAAATATATCCTTGCAAACTTCCCGGAGATAACAACATACGACACCGTCCTTTTAATTACCAACCACGCTGCTACGGCCATCTTCCATTCTTTTATCTAACCGTAAAAATCTCTCAATTAACTCGGCAAGTCCACGCTGCGAGTCCACTCGCATCCCCGTGGGTTCTCGATGGAAATACGGTTCGAGGGAGTTACCGGCCTCTCCTTGAAATGTTCTTCTCGTGATTTTACGTCGCATTCGGCCAATCAGCGATAACGTCGAATTTGAGGTCTTTTGTTTCCTACTCGGATGATTCGTTGATGGATTATTTCGTTGAAATGGCGTTCTATTCAATTATTCTTATCAATTGCGATGATTGGCATTAGTATCGTTAAGAAATAGTCTAGTACGATACAAAAATATACAATGTACACAAATAGTCGATGAGTAATGTCTAATATGAAGCAAAAATGTATTTATGAGATAACGTACTCGACAGAAATAACGAACACACATATGTAATCACCATTAATGTTGGTAAAGTAACGTCTCATACACGCACAAACATGTACAAACACGCTACGTACCGTAATACGTATCGATGCATAGAAAATTTTAAATTTTCTTTTTGAACACTGGCTGAATTCGAACTTATTAAACCCTCAAATAAAGAAATTTTACAGTAATAGTTATTAATATTACTACGTTCGAGGTCTGTGTCTTTTGTCGTCTCAGTGTAATTTCGACGCTCCAGAAAATTCACTCCCTTAACTTTTTGTATGATACAAACCAAAATTAAAGGTCCACTTGCGAGTTACGAATCTGCCAGTGGATTTTCGAACGGAGCGTGATGCTCCCTTAAAAGCTACGCTTCTCACTTCCGCGCGCGACAGTCAAGAAAACCTATCCGCCAGACGTTGAAATGATCTTCCCGATCGAAATAGCGCGGAACAGCCACCCTCCGTGTTAAAGTCAGCCACGTGCTCAGCGCAGCACGCCGTTGCTCCATTGAGAACGTAATTCGAAAACGATTCGGTCGACGCCAGCCGAGAAACCATCGGGCTCGTGCCTAATGCACGCGACTTGAACCCTCGCCGGGGATGTAACGGAACACGCGACAAACACGAAACCCACATTAATGTCCTCGAGCATCGGGAGCTGTTCGCGAGGGACAAAGGAGAAGAGTGGCGTGAAAAGAGCGACAAACGCGAAAAGGAGAAAAAAGGAGGGGGTGGAGAAGAAGAGGGAAAAGAGAAACAGAGAAGTGTCGCTGAGAGGTTGGGGGATGAGAAAAGGCGGAAGGAAACCGGGGATGTGGGAGCAGAAATCTCAAGCGCTCGAAGCTCAAAGTCCGCGATGAAACGAGACGCGTAAACCGTACCGCGTACGTTGAACAACGTTTGCTCGAACAGCCCGTGAAAGTCTCTCTCTCTCTCTTGGCCCGAAGAGTTTAAAGAACGGGGTGGCCCTCGTATGGCGTATGTGCGCGTTATTATCTAGCCCGGTTCCACCCTTCGCTCAAACGCGGAGGCGCCTTTACCAGAGGCGCGCAATTTTGTACGTAGGAGGAAAAGGCTGCTGACTAATGGCGTACGCTAATTGTGCCGCCGCCATCGTAGCTCGCCAACCCTCTTAGACGGAGCCGGGAGACGCGCGCCGCCGCCGCCGCCGCGTTTGTCGAACAGTGACAACAGCCGGGAACGGGACAGACAGGGAAGCGGAGGAGCTTGATTAAAGGCAAAAGAGAGAGAGAGAGAGAAAGAGAGAGAGAGGTACGAAGGGCTCGATCGCGCATATGATACACGTGTAACAAGGATATACAGGGTGTCGTGCAACTGGGGTGCTAAAGTCGAAAAGGGGATGGCTGTACGTATGCACGCGAAGAAAAGAAATTTCAGAGGTAAGATTCATTTCAATTAAACTGAAAGTGAGTTTGAAGTTTCTTTCGAAATATCGTCGACTGATTTTCAAAGTTCGATGCCGGGACATCGCAGTCGAGAAATTCAAAGTTTCGACGTCGGAGATTATGGCTTCGCAGACAATTTTAATTCTGCAAAATTTATCAATCACAATAGAAGATTATTTGCATTCTCCGTTCGAATGCTGCGATGTTCTACCGTGTAAGATGGTGCTTCGGATTTTGCTATCGTTCTTTTAAACGAGCTGAAGGCATAGAATTGCACTGTTTTTGCAAGAAACATAGGAAAATGTCAAAAATCCGAGAGTCGTCTTCGCAATATATAATAAATAAATATACTTAAATAAATATATTTAAATACAGCTAGTTTTGGTTCCGTCCTTAACCTTCGTCCGTTCCCTGTGTCAATTGGCCACATTTTTCTTGCAAAGTCGCAGCACGTAGGTAAAAGTACAGACGTGAGCCTCCGTGACATATATTTTTCCAAGAACTCCCCATATAGCGTTTCTAATGTTCTTCAAAATATGCCACCATAGTTAATAATATCCGTTTCCACAGTTATGTTTCCATATGTTTACGGCGCATTTAGTCCTCTCGAAAACATATTTAGAGTTTCGATCACGTATACTTGCATTCTAATGCAGCTGAAAGTCGAAAACAATCGATCGTACTGCAGAAGCTAGGACAGGCAACAGAATTCCTAAATTTAACTACTCGCCTTTTCGTTAGGGATTTCGCCAGTGTGTCGATCTGTCGTGATTGCAGATGAGAGAGAGAGATCAAATCGAAACCTAGCTGTAAAATTCCAAACATTCAAAGTGAAGGAAGGCATATTTTTCTATGTTTCTTGCAAAGACAGTGCAATTCTGTGTGTGCTCTTACGAGACGTTTAAAGAAATAATAATGCGACAGAAAACGATCTGTCCCGATAAAAAGAACAGAGAGACACACCAGGACTCGGGTCCTGGAAGAAGCGCCGCTACTCCTCAGTGAGGGGGTTTGGCGCCTCCGACACCCTGTGTAACCGCGGTGGATGGCGGAGTCGGTCGAGGGGAGGCGGGCACGCGGAGGGGGACCCGCTTGGAACCTGCGATAAATAGATTAAATTTGCCCCTCGACTCCCCCTTTTGACGGTGCGTTCAACGGAAATAGATGGATGGCACGCGACCGGTATCACGCCGACACGCCGCACCGTCGGCACGCTGATAATCGAGCCGCGGCGTATCCCCGACACGTTCCCGGAACGCTATCCTCCGCGAATCTCGAGCCGATCGTGGGCATCGCGAGTGTATCGCCTTCCTCCAGCTCCACCTCCACCTCCTCCCTCGGCCGTGAAACGACGACGATATTACACACCGGACGGAGGCGGTAGATTCGGTGACTTATTCCCGGGGAACGATCCGCGTAATTATAAGCCTGACGATAACCTGTCGAGTCAGCGAGCTCGTTAAGGACGCTGGAGCAGATTCACCGTCGTGAAGCGAGTACGTGGGCCCCTAGCTGGGAGATAACGCTCGGAGAGGCGATAGAGTTCCAGCGATTTCGCCGCGCGCTTCCGTCTTACGATCAGCGGCACGTAGTTACGCGCTTGGCGAGATCGGGCTGAACATCCTCTTGTTAATATCTTCGTACTTCGTGCGGATCGGCCGTTTCGCTGTTTCGATGTCTGGCGGGCGGGTGGAGCAAGTTCAACCCTCGAGTGGCGTTAATCGGGGGGACAGATTTCAATTTCACGTCGCCTAATGTGGATTCTCAGAATTAATTTCGACAGAGGGAGAAAGTCATGCAATAGGGTGAAGTCGGGAACCTATTAAAAAAAAAGCATCAAACGCAATACAGTTGTAAAGTTTTTAGTTTTATTAGTTGAAAGAATTATCTTCGACAATTTTAACAAACGTGAAATTAGTCTATTCTCTCTTGTAAAAAAGTATGTTAATTATGTTAATTAAAAATAATATCTTAATTTATGTACGTATATATGTCGTAATTAATAGAACCGAAATCGCAAATAAAATATTCGTCGTTCTCTTCAAAACACTGGTGCACATGCCCGGTTTTATCCTACTTTCCCCTACGTGCTCGTACGTACTCTACGTATCCCTAAGGGTTCATAATTTCTCTGAATTTCAGAAAATTTTTGGGACACTGCAAGACACGAATTTTCACAATTTGTCCCGGAAGAGAACCGAGATTCCAGTGTCCATCGTTGGTTTTGTTGGCGTTTCCGGTGGGGTTGATTCTCTCTCCCTTAATGCGGCGTGCCGTGCGTCGTTAAATATTTTTTCTCTTAACAAAGGAACTCGATATTCGTGTCACGAATGTACGGTGTTTTCGCGACGGCTGCTGCTTTTCCCGCGAGTGTTTGTTTGATTGTTAAGCGCATAATACGGATAGAGAGGGAGAGAGAGAGAGAGAGAGCCAGCCGCTCGAAATTACTAGCTAAATTTACGTCGGGTATTGAAATTTCTGGTAAAAAAAAAAAAAAGAAAACTGGGTCGGAGCGGTAAGTTGTGACGGCTTGGACGATGACGCAACAGTAGATCGCGTTGAATTTTTTTATAATTGGACCGACGAAAGCGTCGAATGGCTCCGAATAGAGTGGCTTCCATGGAATTTTTACGTTTCCTCCTCTGTTTCTTCTTTTTAAGTAATATCGAGTGTGGAATCGAACTTCGCATGCCTTTAATGATGTGCTCGGTTTTGTTATTTCAAAATCAGGTATACCTTGCCAAATCTGAAATATGAGAACGAGCAAAGGGTGATTATAGAAATTCTGATTTTTAACAAAGTATACGATATTATGGCGATAAGATGGCAAAAATTGTATCAAATAGTCTCAATGGGTGCGTTTATTTAGGAAATGGTAGTATTTCTTTTTTTTTTCTAACAAAATCATAAAATTTTTTGTACATCAAATATTTGGATATTCATGTCTGGAAGATTTTTAAATTTTAATTTTAATTTCATTAAACTGAGAGTATGAAAGATAAAAAAAATAACAAGAAGCAAACGAGTATCTCCCTTTGCATTTTTCATACGAGAATTAATGTTCAAATTGACCAATTTTGAACCGAAGAGTGCCATAATAATCTTTCACACGGAGTAAAATACGATTAACGTACAAAAAAAAGTTTGTACTTTTATTCGAAAGATATAGAAAAACATTAGTCATTCGAAATCCTGTCGGAAGTATCCTATTTTGCCTAATAAAACACTTTTCTGTCTCTCTCTCTCTTTCTAGCGTTTCAAAGCTCACAACTTATCCTGTACGTTTTAGAAAGGGGAACAAAAATTGTTCTCCTCTGATTTCCCCTGCGTAACGCGGACAATCGGTCGATCCATTTCGCCGTAGATAACCCTGTCCGGCGACGGTGATTTCAAATACATACGTGCAATGCACGCTGACTCGCCGTATCCGATTCCGCGCGAGGAACGCAAAGACGTTCGAGGAATAACGGTTAAAAAATCAAACTGAGAGGGAAGGAGAGCGAGATAGTTGGCAACGAAACAAATAAATTGGGCGTAGATAACGCAGGGGGACATCTCGGTGCAACGACACCGGGGCCAACTACGGGGAACTTGCGACTGCATTCGTTTCGGGAACTTTGTTCGAAAAGGATGTCCTGGTTTTCAACTCCTCGCTGGTGGCGAAACTACGTACGAAACGATCGTTCACCGAAGGCGCCTCGGCGTCTATCGCGACGGAGAGCATGAAAGGAAATATCGTTTCTTTCGAGGAAGAGAGAGAGAGAGAGAGAGAGAGACGGAGAGAATGAAAAGGAGCGGCGAAAGAATCGGCGTACGTTCGTGAAGATATAGCGACTACTTCTGGCTGATCGACCCTTTCAATGCTTGTCCGCTACGTGACACTTATTGTTAGACCAGAGCCGGCTAACTGGCGGCCCCATCCCCTCCACTGTGAGAGCAGAGAAATCGATGGAGGGGGGAGCGCTAGCGACGAGGAAAGTAGGGACAAGTGTCGCCAGTTGGCCACCTCTGACTTGTTAGACGAATGGCCATCGCTATTTTCGCACACATACAGTAGGTTTAGAAGATATTTTTTTCGAGAAATTTTTAATTTTTCTTCCTCTGATTAATTCCAACTTTCTTAGTTCAATGAAATGAAAGTTACACGTTGTGCAATTGTTGCAAGGGAAAATGACTGTACATTCTCTCGTGACGTAAGAGTATCTTTGAAAAGATAATTTCAGAACAGAAGCTTTAGAATGAGACCAGACGGACTGTCGTGCGACTTTTTGAGAATTGTAACAATTTAAAATCCACGACAGTGGTCCAGTTATTCCTCTCGCTGTATTTCTTATTCAACGACCTAGTAACGCGACGAAAATATTTCCCATTGCGAAATCGATGAGAACGAAAAATATGTAACCAAAAATCTTGAAACAGCGGACGAAGACGAAGACGAAAGAACGAAAGAGACTTGATCGATGAGCGTGGATCCATCGGTGATCAACGACGAGGCGTTGTTTCGTATCGTAACTTTATTATCGCGGAAGGAAGTTTTTTAATTTTCCCGTTCGGCGAGCAGCGTATCTCGCGGCCTCGCAACGTGTAACGCCTCTCCGTTGTTTGTTACGCAACTTTTTTTTACTTTTTCCTTTTCTTTTCTGTTTCTCTTCTTTTTTTTTGAACGAAGCTATCTGACCGTCGTTTCCGCGGTGCGTTTCTCGCCTCTCCTCTCGCGAAAAAAAGCCACGATTTAATTACCGAGCCGTTCTCGCGGTTCCGCGCAATTAACTGGCGCGTTTTCGCACCGAAATCTGCTTATTGAACGAGTTGGCGAGGGTTTTTGTCCTGTCAGTTTGTTTCCTCGATGCGGAAGGAAAGGTCGATGGAGAGATGACAGGTGCATTGTCGTCTCTCGAGGGAGAAAATACAGCGAATCGCAGGAATATCCTCCAATTATCGAGAGACTTTGAACGTTTGATGCTATTTTACTGTTCTCGTTGATTTTTCCTTGACTTTATTTTTTTCTCCTTTTCCAGTCTTCTATCGTCATTTTTGACTTTGATCGATTCGCTTCGACTGATGCAAATTTTGAAGATATTTGTACTGTATTCGCATAGAAATTTTTACTAACAAAAAGTTACAATGAAAGTACGAAGCGCAGAGCTGTAAATATAATATATGCTCTAATATATCTCTTTTATCAATTTCTTTATCGAGTTTCTGTAGTTTTGATTTTCCCCAATCAAATCGTGTTATCGTGTGAATGCTTCTGCGATATAAATTTCTTTCGCTTTGGAAAATAACGAGTATTCTTTCTATAAATAGAGGTATCCAAAGACGTATAACGATAGGGTCTGGTGATGTAAGATCAGAAGATTGATCCGTCAGGTTGAAATTGATCGTGTCGATCGTATTTGTCGCAGCAGACTTTTTGAATTTGTGGCAAATGCGCTCAGTGTGAAACATCGAAAGTATAATAACGTAACATTCGTTAACAGATGAAAATAATTTTTTTTAGCTAGATGCCATTGTTTTTAAAAAATACAAACGTCCGCCGTCTAGTTGCAACGTTCTACGGACTTTTTGCTACGTGACACTTTAGTCTTATTTCCATTTATGAAACGCACACTGACAAACTTTCAGCTCAGACGCTAAAATTTTCCAAAAAGCTCTCTGCTCTTCCATTTCAAGCGATCAACCATCGAGTTTGATCTCAATGGGCAAGCCTGTAGCGGCCTAGGATTCCTCAAATACGGGTTTCGAACACTCGACTAGCACAAGCCGCAAGCGCCTAGCGTCGATGTCCCTACCGATCTTCGACGTTAAGCAGCAGAGTGTGCGGAACTCCGCTTAGGATGGGTGCGAACCAGCCTAGTAGGTTTAGTTACAACAGCAAGCGTCTGGGGTATAAGGAGTCGCTGCCATCAGCAGCCCCACTGATGAGTCTAGGCAGTGATTCCGAGACGAAACGCGCAAAACTATCGCTTTCTCTTCCACTCCCACTTAAAACCAAAATTCCTTCCACAGCATCCTTCACAACTCCGTTACCTTTAACTTCGTTAGCTTCACATCCATCTCAACCATCGTTACCTTTAATTTCGTACCTTTAAGCCGAAGCTTGCGAAGGTCGAGAACGGATAAATCGGACGAAATCGAGTCGAGTTCGTTGAGCCGGGCAATTAGAACGTTCGCGCGAATTCTTTCTTCGTCGCGCCTCCATGTTTTCGAGCTTTTGTATTTTTGAGGGTGTTAGGGGGGGATATTGCGACGCAAAGCTCACACTTTGGCAAGGAAAACATTCGCGTCTATCGGGTACACGCGGTATATCGATAACTCGACATGCACGTACAGCATCTATTTATAGGGTCAATATGTTAGGCGCCCTGATCAATAGGTGATATTGATTCAGCAGACATAATTTGAATCTTGTCGCGAATAGTCGTGCAGTCTCGTCAAATACACTATACCTACGGCCCACATAAATAACATAATTACAGTTTAACGAGTATCTTTTTGCCCTGCGCGAATTTATGCGCGAACGTTGTTTAAAAACTTCTTGCGGAGATTACGTCCAGGACCGCAAATAACGTAATTGCAGTTCGGCGAGAGTTTTCTCGTTTTAAAAATTTGCGCGACAATTGCTCGCAAAAACGATCAGCAGCAACAATTGGATTAATCAAAGGTCGTCGTTCTTCTGCGGTCAATCACCATAGTTTATATATATATATATATATCTGTAAATTTTAAATATTTAGAGAGAAGCAATTTACTTATCTCGTGCAAACAACGTTGTTCTACTTATTCTGTTAATTTCAGTCGGTCCATTATCTCGCTTCATTAAGGTTTCAAAGTATTTGAACAGCGAGAGATTATTTTTTCCCTCCGTTGGACGAAGTTTCTCGAAGTCGCGAGCTGCAAGAGAACGATAAATAAAAATATATCTCTTCTACCCCTCCGATTCAATTTCGTCCGCGCAATTTTATTTGCGCAGTGAAGTATAAAAATTGCAACTGGAGATTATGGAAAATACAGATTCTGTTTTTTTTAAAATGATTATTATTAAAAACGCGTTCTAATCAGGACACATGTAGTGATTGTAAGTAAACTTTGCACGAGGTCGTATCTTTAATTCCTCTTGTGCGTTCTATCAAAAAAGTTTTTCGTTTCGATAAATTGATTTCAAATTAGCTCAATTGAATTAAGAGACTCGACAGACTGTAGACTCGCACAATCGGCTGTAAATGATTTGCAGAATAAAGTCAGTCGAGGTATTTTAAAGCGTTGAAACAGCAAGGGATCTATTTCTGAATGGATTTGCTAGTGGGTAATCGATGGCGGGTATAAAACAGATCCACCCGCAACTAACACACAGCGACACTCGACACATTCCGAATTAAATTTCACCTTGGCGGCGACGTTTCCCCGGAATTATTCGACGTTCGTAATTACAACTCTGATACGAGGCACTGAAACTAGTCATTATAATATACACGTCATAATTGGAGGGATGTCGGTCATTAAACTGAGAGTTGACAAAACTATTTCACCTTTCTCCCTTCGCGTGGGAACATGTTCCGCTTCGAACGTTATACCTGCAGCAAAAACTTTGACGCTATTAAACTTAATAACAAGCTTGTTAAAATAACGTTTCGGATGCTAAACGTTCGCTTAAAATACAAGCCATGAGGAAGTATGTAGGAATTTAATATTACGCAAATATAAAGTTTACACGTGAAAATTTAGGGTATGCGTGTTGTATCGATAAAATGATTCGAAACTGGGAGTTGGGGGGATAGAAGGGAGCCAGGCATTGTTTTCGTACCATAGTATCGACGATTAGCTCGTTAACTCTTCGAGTACTCGTCAAAACGATCAAAAGTCCACGAGTTTGATAATGAATTTAACAACGTTGTTTATCTAACAAATGAAGGCGGCTTTTTAGAAAACAATTTCAATATTAATTTGATCCGTCAATGAAGGAAACGACGCTCGATGAATTTAACTGTATCGTTCGTAAAACGAAGTTTATGTCTTAGTTACATGTGCCGAGAAAGAATTATTAATGGAATAGTCTGTCGGTGATATTATCGGCTGGTCAAGAAGCAGCACGAAACGAATATAAAAGACGAATGCATTCTGAACTGATTATATGTTTGTAGCGGCCTAGGATTCCTCAACTACGAGTTTCGAACACTGACTGGCACAAGCCGCGAGTGGCTGCGCGCCTAGCGTCGAGGTCCTACCGATCTCCAATGTTAAGCAAAACAGGTGCGGCAACACCGCTAGGATGGATGACCGTCCATCAACAAGCGTCTGTCTGCGGTAGTAAAGAGTAGTCGCCTGCCATCAGCGGCCCCATTGATGAGTGTAGGCAGTGACTTCCTTACCCCGAGACGAAACGCAACCTTCGCTCTCTCACTTTCTCACGACCCCAAAAAGTCCATTTGTCCATCCAACATACCTTACCTTCTCCTAACCCGACATATCTTCGTACAGTGTTTTCAAACCTTCGACACTCGAAGGGTTAATATTTTAACGCTACTCGAGTATAAAACTCGACGAAAGTACAAGGAACATCTATGATATATTTTCACGATTTACACTTGCGTGTCTTGCGAAAAGTCGTTCGAATCTAATTGTTCGTTGGAAATACTATTCCGGTAACTCGGTTAAACGTCGGGCAAAATGCGTTTCGATAGGATAAACACCGGTGTGTCACGATCGCGTAATTGTGAACTCGTAATCTCACCGTGTGTTGCACGTTGCAAACCAAAAGTCGTACACGCGTCGAAATGAACGTGCTATCAGATACACACACAGACACACACACAGATCACAGATCACAGATCACAGAAAGAGGCGTTACGGTGTACGTGCTGTATCTCTTTCCGAACTTTAAATTACCCGGTCACAATCGGAGTGACCGCGAGCGCCGATCCCATCGATTGCGGCAACGTCCGCGTATAATGACAGCGACGCTATCTCTCAGACTATTAAACGGAAAGGCAAACGGCGTAATCGAAAATGGGATTTGACAACGAGGGGACAAGTTTATCGGGTCAACTTTCCGCGATGCATGCCCGCGGCACCGCCACGGACGTATCTTCCGCCACTTGCAAACGCTGGCTCTGCCATCCGCCATCCACGGAGCCGTTCAAACGCGCTTGTATCTGTTACACACAGGGTGTTTCCGAAATCAGATCGTGCTGCGCTTGAGAAAAAAGAAATTAAAAAGTGAAATTTCTCCAAAGTCTTCGAGGAAATCGAGTTTGTCAATCTTGCCAGATGTACGCTTGAGTTTGACTAATTCCAGGCGTCAGGGAGATTACTCTATGCGCGAGAATAATAGGGAGAAACGTAGAGTAAAATTCTTTTCCAAAGAAATCGAGTTTTAGAGTAGTTTGGAAACATATTCGGTCTATTTGCTGGGAAGCTGCAGCTGAAGAAATTTTGTTTTACATTTTTTTACGTATTTTCGAACACAGGATAGTTAAATTCAAGTCTGAATAAGATTATTCGCCAAATTTTCAAACTGGGTTTTCTCGAAAACGAAACCTCAACCACTTATCTGCGAGTGACGTATATACTCGTCGTGTTTTTGTGCAGCGTAGTGACAAACATATTTGTCAATTTGAGATATTTTAAAACACTTTGAAAAAATTAGCATTGCTTCCTTGTAATCTAATTCAGTTTCACAGTAGCTGCGCGTACTCTGTATTCAACGAGTATATTCATCATCCAGATACACACACTTTCGAAAGCGACACCGCGGCATCCAAGAGGTTAAATCAAACAAATTTATTCCTTCTCTTCGACTTGCTTGTTCGCGTAGAGCCATCTCCTAGCCGGAGTGGTTGTATACCACCGATTTCAAAGATACCCTGTATAAACACATCGCGGTTGATCTTGGAAGGAAAATTCACTTCAGTTACAAAGGCTCGATAAACTTTTGCCCCCCTCGATAAGCGATGTACGTGCTATTCCTGTTCGTAGAGTCGCGGCGTGAGCACACACGCGGGACGCGGCTTTATTCGGCGGGCAAAGACGTTCCCTCCCCCCATGAAAATTCCAACTATCCTGACGTATAACTTGGCACGGATATCTGTCTCAGCGAACACCGTCTCGCCGCGATCAATTGTCATTCCGACGAGGAGATACGCCGCGTCTCGCCCCCTGCCTCTCCCTCCCCACCTGCAAGAGTGTTATAAAATTATTCATCAGATCGTATTGATCGGCTCGCGGTGGGTACCCCAGCCAGCTGAGGAGTTGTATCAAATTATACTGGGGCGGGGGAGGGGGGGCGGGGTTGGTCCCCGAAGACGAGTCGTATCGAATAATCACGCTTTCACAGACGTGAAAGGGAGAAACGTCTTGGGGAAAAAGTGTTATTCGCGGTGGAAAAGGGCGGTGCAACGCGAGCGCTGGTTCTACTCTCGCTTCATTTCTACAGAGTGTCGTGGCTGAAGATTTAATCCTTGTTACCACAGGGGTTGATGATCGTACAGGTTCGGAGGAATAATATTTCGAAGTATCCAAATTGTTTGGTCGTAGTAAATGTTATCGTCTTTTGACGAGACGATTTTGGAAATTTAACCCTTTTTGTTTTGGTATAGGTGACTATGGTCATCCGTCGGTGCGTGCTCGCTGCGTTCTGCTGTTTAAATATAGTATTAGTCGCAAAGTAACAGCTAAACATTGCAGGAACTAGAAGAAATGATATTTATTCAAAAAGTTTTCCCTTGAATACAGAGCATCTTATGCTTTTCATTATTTTCATTGGTTTTAGTTTTCGATACCTTAATGTTTTTGCAAAGGAGGCATATCGCAAAAGAAAGTTGCTTTGAAGTGTACCACACAGAACTTCACTGTTGAATAATTTTCAAAGTTCTTCGAACATCCTGACGTATATTTTTTATCGCTGAAAGTGATTTTAGTGGCGGTAATCCAGAAAATCGGGTCTCTTTAGGTGCAACGCTAATTAATGCAACGAAAATTAGCGATTGGTTGATTTGGGTCGCGTGATTCGCGAGAGGGCGTGGCGTAGACCTCGAGTAGGAGTGGTGTTGTCTGGTACTGTCTTCATTTCCTAGTCGGAACAGTTGCTTCTGGGCCTTTCAGTAAGACGAATCGTACTTGGGTGCAAGTCGTGCAGTTTCTTTTTAGTGTGCATATGTATACGCGTATATTATGATTTCGTTCTTTTATAATGAAACTAAAATTTAAAAAATGACTATCTGTTTTAACTCTCTTGACATTAACGTCGACGTCGGAAAAATAATTTAGTTTACTTTTCTTTGAGGCTTCACATGTTCGCATCTTTTTTTGAAAGGTACATATTTGCGGCGAAACTATACTTGTGGAATTGTCCACAGTAATGATAGGGTCAGAGAAGTGAAAAATTGCCAGTTTGCAAAAGTTGCTCGAGACGTCAGAACTTCCGAGTAAATCGTTTAATCCAGTCATTTGCATTTTGCCACCGACAATTCGCGTGGTCACTCGCGTTAATTTCGCGATCGTTTTCGAGAGAGACGCGACGTGAAATTTCAGGCTTGCTAATTCGGAGTAACGAAGATGAATGCAATTTTGGATATTTCAAAGCGCGGCGATGCTTTTTGCGGCGACGCGTTGAAAGCTCGGTGTTAACGCCGTCTGTTCCCATCTTCTCCCGCAATTTTTTATACATTTTTGAACGAAAATTACGAGATGCAGCCACTCGCGGGTGTCTACGTACGCTGGCTGAAAATAGGAATTGAAAGAAATTTGAATTTTGAATTGGAGCGTGTCCGAGATTTCAGAGATCGAGAAATAACTTCTTGCGGTAAACGGATATCTCATCACCGATCGTCATTATTTTGTTGTAACATTTCAATTAATTATATTTAAAGATCAAAGTTGTACGATGCTGTTGTTTCTCAGCGAAATACAAGAGAGGAAGTTTTTTTGTTTCGTCCAGAAATTCGTACACTTTCTGTCTATTTTGCACAGTGTAAACTACGAACGGCTGTAATGTGAATTATGTATATTTTCAAATTTTCCTCGCTTGTTCCACATTGTTTATATACATATTTCTGACTAATTGGTGTAATTCGAGTATATTGTTTGGCGTGGAAACAGTGAATCAAGCTCGTTAGTAAGCAGATACTCGCGCAAGAAAATGCAAAACTGCATTTTACGTCGGAAATATTTATTTCGTAGCCGCACGGTTGCAACAACACTCTGTTAACATTTCTGCGAAAAAGAAAGTATTTTTCTTTCAAGATGGAAATACAATCTTTGAACCCTTTAGATTCAGTTCAAACATTGGAAAGAGCAAATAATTTCACCAGAACATTATGTAACTCTTATTGTGATCTTTTTCAAATATCTTAATATTATAATAGTATAAATTGTTACATTAAAAGTTATATTATTATAATAGAATTATAACTAAATTGTATTAGTAGCAAATAAGTAATCTTATTATACGCATTAATAGACATTCTGCGTAGCATTTGAATGTGACGTATTATAAAAATATAAAAATGTAAAACGATACTATGATATAAAAATATGTTATAAAAGTATAAAATAAAATAAGATACAAATAAATTATAAAAATATAAAAGAAAATAGAGTGAGATATTCGAAAAATGGAAACACACATGAGAGAAATGCTCTTGTGTGTTATGTTTACTGCATTATTGTACTAACATATTGTAAAATAATACGTTACAATTCAGCAGATATACAAGCAATAATAATAAAATACTGTAATAATAGTATAATAATAATGCAATAGTACAATAGCAAGAATGTATTTATAAATTTATACATTTCTTTTTGAGTAAATTTTTAACGTTAACTTTTTTATGCAAAATACACACATCCAAAGCAGTGTTAGAAGCTTTAAATAAATGTTACACACATAAAGTAAGTGAACTTTTAAACATTATCAGGATACGAAGAACGAAACTTGAAACGTTTGAAACGTCTCCGCTTGCATCAAAGCGCATCAAGTTTGAGCCTTGGGAGAATGAGGACCTAAAGAGGACCTAAAATTCCGATCGTTGGATGCTAATAAACTCCTCCGCCTCCTTTTTTTTCTTTTTTTTTTTTTTTTTTTTTTTTGAATTCTAATCAGCGCACTCGTTCTCGCGTTGCGTACGCGAATGCCTGTTCCTCTCGCGAGGGGGGAAGTTTCTTTGCTCGTTTCGCTCGTTCCGGCGAGGAAGTTGGCAAGTTGGCGAGGAGCTTTGCCGCGCTCGCGAGCAAAGGGGTTCGTTTATGGTTACGGTAGGTGAGAGACACTCGGAACTGCGTCGTAAGTAAGGGGTGGATTATTACTCGTACCAACGCACGCGTAGGGTGTATTAGCGTCGCCCGGTACGCAACATGCGTGAACCGGAGAACGTTGCGAGCTCGCCTCCCCCTTTCCCCAGTTCTTTGTTCGCTCACCTTTCCGCGTCTCGTCGGTTGTGGCTTCGTTATTTTCAAACTTCAGTTTCCCGCTTTATCCCCGCAATAACCCGGGCTCGTTGAGGCCGATCTCGCAGACCGCGCGGGTTTTTTTCCACGCGCTCGCAGTAAGCTCGGCGAAAGCTGTCGCGTGCCTTTGATTATTTCAACTCCTCAGTTGTTCCGTCTCTCTTAATTTTCATTGTATTCTTTTTGGAGTTCCTTCCAAAGTTCCCTTCCTTGCAGGGAGTGGAATTTATCTTTCAAATTCACGCGAGCGAAAAGTCGTCGATTTTTGTTCCCTCTCGTTCTGAATTTTTGTTTTATTTCAAGAAAATGGATAATGTGGTACGTAGAAATATGCGAACTGTTAAAAATCCTCGCGTTTCTTAATGTTTGGTAGATATTTAGCAGCCTTTACTTGTACTACTTGATATTTACGTAGATCTTAATTCTTCACGCACGCTGGCAACAATTTGTTGATTAGTTTCTGATCTAAGTCTCATCGTGTCTAAATTTCAATTTTTCATTTCAACCATCTTGTTGGGATTCTAGTGTTTCTATAAACTTTTACACTCGTACAGATACAACTTAAAAATTAGAACTCGATGGAAGATCGCTTCGTATGTCGAACCATGTTCTGTACACGTCGTTATTTTTACTTCTAAACATCGATTTTGGATGAAACAAATTTTGGCCCAGATCTAACAATAATTCGGGCACTCGAGAGTCGTAGAAAATAGCAAAATTTCACGGAATGTACAAATGTACGTGAGGCAAGCTTCCATCGAGTTCCATTTGTTAATTTGTAGAAGCATTGTTAGAATATCTGTATTTCTTTTTATTTGCGCGAAACCTATATGAATTTGCATGCGAAGAAAGTAATATCAATTTGACGATGAGAGAAAACAGGTCAAATGATTAAAAGGAAAAGTTGAAATTTGGAAATGAAGACACGACGTGGCTTAGAACAATGTTTGGAAACTGCTGGAACTAGAATTCGCAGCCTGTTGATCGAAACTATAGTTATGGAGCGTCGCTCCTAAATAAGCGCGGGAAAGGTAAAATTTTTCGTTGCGTTCTCTCTGCAAGGGGAGAAAGAGGGATTAAGAAGCGACAATGAGAAAGCGCGATGTTTCTAGGGAAACGCGCTCAGCTGGAAAATCCCCGATATCGTGGAAAGACTTAACCTTAAAGACCTAACTGGCGATCGTCTTCGATATCCACGTGCACGCGGATAGGCAGTCGCGCTGCCCGTTTAATCCCGGCAAATGAAACGGAATGCAAAAGCAACGACGGCAACCGCTCGCCAGCAGAGGGTGTTTAATTATTTCTCCGTTCGGAAAGTTTTTAATACGTTCCCCTTCGTTCTCTCCCTCGATTTCCTCCTTTTTCCTTCCTTCTTTCTTTTCGTTTTTTTATCTTACCACAATCGAGGTCAAACGCTTTGCTGATTTAATCCGATACGATGTACCCACATCGCTCAAGTCCGATACTCATTTCTGACAAACGACGTTTCGCAGAATTAGGTCGAGGTGTCTCTGCGAAATTAATCTTCAGCTACCTTTAGTCGTTGCTCCTTTATTTACCCCGACTGACTGACGTTAGCGCGTTGCAAGTAAATTGAAAATATTCGCCCGAGTCGTCATTAAGCTCGCGCACGGGATCTGAGACGTTTCGTGAATCGGTTCGAGTTTAGTTTCGTGTCATTTCGAATTTTTGAGCAATTTGGAACATTTGACAAGAGGCTGCAGTGAAACAGGTGTTAGAGCGGCGGACGTGTACGAAGAACGAGCGAAGGATGGAACGGAGAGATCGAAGACCGGTTGGAGAGGCTGAAGTTACAGCTCTTGGCTGTGAGACTGAATAAATCATACTTGCATACTTAAAGATACATTCGAATTACTAAGATTCGAAGCTTAAGATTCGTGAAAGTTTCGTTAAGTCTTAAGGTTCGCGAGTTCTGCCCGTCCTGAAATTTTAAATCTCCATCACTGACACTGAATGAGGAGACGCCATAATTTATGAAGAAGCGAGCAATAATTTATCATAATTGTAAATGTTCCAGTTTCATTGAATCTCATAAAATTACAAGGGACGTAATACTACTTAAAGAATAGAATTTAATAACGTGAGCTGATTAGAAAAGTTGCTTAAATTTTAATTCCAATCGCTTGGATGCTGATGGATCGATGCGATGAACAATTGACTATTTAAAAATTTCATAATGTCTGCGAGATGTATACTTGATGTTCTCCGTATATTTTCAGAAATCGTTTGAAATTCCACCAATACGATCAGGACAGTTACAAGGTACAATTTTATACTTTCACAAAGATAATTGAAAAAACCTGGGATATCGACGTTGAATATTTTACTTGTAATGTTTTGTGTAAAATTTTTGCACATTGAAAGACTCAGAAGCAACTGTTCTGACTAGGAAACGAAGACGACTTTTTTGCCATAAAATTTTATCGATACGCAAGCATTTGAATCGATACAAAAATAGGCGTGGTCGCTCAGTACTGGACAACGCCACTCCCACTCGAGGTCTACGCCACGCCCCCTCACGAATCACGTGACCCAAATCAACCAATCGCTAATTTTCGTTGCATTAGCGTTGCACCTGAAGAGATGCAACGATTTTCTGGGTTATCCCCGCTAAAATCACTTTCAGTGATAAAATACTTTCGTGAACCACCGTATACACAAACTCAATCACGACATTTTACATTTCCACGAAGACAATTGAAAAACTAGAACCTGGAAACACATTAAAATCCGCAGTCAACGAAATTTCAACGCGCGACGTGTTGTCAAAAGATGTCGAACGAAAATTTAAAGCAATTCGAAGTATCCTAGTGTTGGATTCTACTCACTGCGAGACTTCGTTTCTCCTTTTGTGCGTCGAAAAGCGTCGGGCCAAGAGTTGCACATCGCGAAGCAACGAGCCTGAAGTGGAGGAACGCTTGGACCGCGCCGCTGCAAAGTAGCACTGGCTGAAACATCGGAAGTGTCGTTTCCTGCGCCAGGTCCGAGACACGAATTGTTTACCTGGGAGAACCATAACCCTGGACGCGCGTGTTTCATCGTGCCGCGTCGCGAGACTTGGAGTTGAAACGGTCCGAGAGAGGGTTGATCAGCCAGGTTGCACGGTTCGACAGTTAGTCGTGTGTTTGCCGCTGCAAATGGTCCCGATGTCCGGCGAGTCATTTGCAATTCAGTTTCTCTGCCGCGACACAGGCCACGAACGAACCTAAGCCCGAATATTAAAGCTGTCCGCTTGGTAATTGAGAGCCGTGTTTCGTCAACTGCGCGTGTCGTTTCGCGTGAGAGTTTCCGCTTCTCGCGAGGCTTGCCGCCAAGTCTGTCGCGCGCTGGAATATTCCGTTTGGAAGTTCTTCAACTTTGGAAGAGCTGTAACATTTCAGAAAAATTTCACCCTTCGCAGTGCCACAGTGCTACAGAGAAAGTTTAATTCCTTCAGTATCGATTGGGGTGGTTGTATTCTAATTTTCAACGACGCCAGATGGGTGTACTTATGTCAGATATTTCTGAAATTTCCTGTTGCAATTTTAACTTCATACCAAATTCTATGTAATAGATTTCTTGAATTTGAAATCAGTGACATCGTATCAAACGTTTATTTATTTTTTAATACAACATATTATAGTATTGTATACAATTTCTAATATTTCATACAAAACTTTATATGTTAATAATAAATGAAATTCCAAGGGTAATTGAACAATGGTTAGATGCACTGGAAAATATTAAATGAAAAGTATAAAATATCGCAGGCTGAGAATGAAAATTGAGAAATTAGATCTGCAGGACCACTCTGTGTCTGTAGTGCTTAAGGGTTGAAAGCGACGTATAACCTCAGAGAGTCGATATTTCATCGAGTAACGCTGCTCCTTCCGGTTCTGGATATTTTTCGCTAAGCTGTGAATTTACTATCCGACTCCGGGCCACTATTTATCATACCAAAGTTCAACGTTTCGTTATTTGACAGAAGTTTGCAATAAATAATCCTCTTCCAATTCCACGAAATACACAACGAAATATATCGACTGTCAAGAACACTGCTCGAACCCTCCGGGACAATCCGATATTTAAATCAATCTCTTTTGTATTTCATCGTTCCAACAGCGAGACATTTCATTTCTATGCTTCTTTTTTCCCCCCCATACAGTATCGTTGGGCTATAATTATTTACATTACATTAATCAAGTTTCAGATATTTCCTATTTTGCATTAGAGGTCATTAATAATAAAGTCGTGAATTAATCCCAACAGAGATTGATAAAAAATTCACTTATTTCCTAAAAAGTAATTCAACTTGAATTGTCACGTTGTTTTTTCAACAACTCAATGATACTAGATTAGTGATAAGAGTAGCATAGTAACCCGCAGCAATAAATGTTACGACGGAAGATAAATGGTTCCTAAGATGTACCGTCACTTTCTTATTTTGCAATGCATTAATCGATGCGGCTTAACATTCTTTAACAAAAAAAAAAAGGAACCCTGGATTCTAATATTTCCCTGTCTTTCGCACGATAGTTTAAAATTGTTAAGAAAAGTTAAAATATCGGGTCGATGCATTCCTATAAATAACATCGATCCGAGTCATTTCAAAGCAACCAAGGTGATATTCCATTTGAAAGATCAAAATGATCCTTCCTTTTAAGTCCCTCGCACGCACATCTGTCTCTTCCCTCACAGAAAAATGGACAACATCAGAATATGCACACCTCGAAACCATTCGTCTTTCGTTGCAACGTTCGCCGCCGCGGACATTCATAATAACGTAAATCAAAGCGACCAATATCAGGCGAGACACCGTGTATAATTGAAAATCCCTAACACTTGAACCAACGATCGATGTTCGATATCGAGCTCTTTTTCCTCCCTCTGATCGCGTGCAACACAAGACGTGGTCGACGGCCCCCTGGTAGATCGCCGATCGGGAGAAGAATTACGATACACCGTGTCGCGATCGGCCGATTCTCGTTCCGATTGACGATTTTCGCGGACCTGGCCTCGCGGATTGAATTAAACGCGGGAAGAAGAACGCGAGCGTCGATGAATCGCGTTTCAATTTTCTCACCGCGCACGCGCCCCCGTGTTCTGATCGCGTATGCATTATAACCGATTTGATCGATTCGCCGCGCACCGCGGAGCGTGTCACTGATAGATAGCCAATTTACCTATGAAAGAACCGTAACTCGCGTGTAAGCCTGTGCACGGCCGAATGAGCGAGCGAGAGAGAAGAGAGAGATGGAGAGCTTTGCGAGGCGCGACCGGGCATCGCTAAAAAGAAAAAGGAAGAAATTAGCGTTGCAGAAAGCGCGTGTATACCTATAGACGTATACGGGGATCGTTGAATCCGTTCGTGGATCATTGTTGCTATTTTTAACGCTTCGTGCGATGATTGTCTAATATTTGTAGAATAATGATATTCGCGTATTATCACTGAAAGTGATTTTAG
>KQ435794.1:9554661-9593042 GCA_001276565.1 Melipona quadrifasciata | reverse complement strand
GTGATTTTAGCGGGGATAACCCAGAAAATCGGGCCTCTTCATTATCAGGTGCAACGCTGATGCAACGAAAATTAACTATTGGTCGATTTGGGTCGCGTGATTCGAGAGGGGGCGTGGCGTAGACCTCGAGTAGGAGTGGCGTTGTCCGGTACTGAGCGATCGCGCCTGTAATTTGTTTTATATATATATATTTAATAATGATATTTGATAATCTAATAAATAGCAAATGTTCATTGCAAATTTCTTTTGAAAAAAATGATGATTTAATAATAGCAATAATAATTTAAAATATAATTTGTGTGGTAACTAAAAACTTCAGATGTCGTGAGATAACGAATGGGTTTCTTTTATTAATAAACAAAAAAAAAGAGATATAGAATAAAATTCTTTCACTCTTACTTGACTTAATTTTCTAGAAAATCGGGGTGGAAGATTTATTAATGGAACCTGTTGAGAACCAGTATTTTTTCGCGTGCTTCCACCGGCTAATTGAAATTTTCTGGCTTTTACATTTATTTCGAAGACGTGAAATTACATTCGAAAATAAATCATTTTATTTTGCCGAGAATCGCCGAGCTCACGACGAATACTAAAAATTACAAGATCAAAGAAGTAAGCCGCCAGAGATCAATTCCTTCATCGACTAACGTTCGAACCCCTCGAGTCCAACTGCGCCCAACTCGTGATAACGTCGATCATCGAATTTCTGACGTTCGAGATTACATCCCGTAAGTCGCAAGTAATGACTTGAAATGGGACCAGTTCTCGATACTAAATCGATAATCTCGATAATCCTTGCTGTCGCTGCCGTCGTCTAGAAATCGAAAGAACGGTTAATTATCCTCTTCTTCTTCTTCTTCTTCTTTCCTCCCCCTAAAAAAGAGACACCCTATCAGTGGCGCTAGACGACGAAAGGTGAAACATCCCCGATCGCCTATAAATCGCGTATTCGGCACGAACGTGCCTAGAGCCACGTAGCTGATTGCATATGTATACGGATTGCACTGTTTCCATCACTGGGGGAAATGCCCGGACCTGGTGTGTGTCCCCTCACGAACACGCACGCACGCCTTTCGATGTGTCTCTCCGTGTGTACATGGCTACGCTCTCGCGCATAAATCACCGGACACTTAACAAAATTAAGACGTGACTGCGATTTATAACAGAAGTGCCTTGACCGCAGTGCCGCGACTGCGTCGTTGTAATTTTATCTTTCGTTTTTCAAATTTTTCTCGTTTCGTCTCATCGATCCACGACACTGTGTTTTTCTCTCGCCTTGAAATTTGTTTCAATTTTCCTCGAACGACGGTCACGTTTCGCAGTTGATTAGTCAGTGTTGAAATCAGACGGTGATTGTCCGCTTGGTTTTCTCCTAGCGTAGGAAACCAACGCCATTTCGTGTCGAAGACTTTAAATTTCGATCGACGGCAATTCGTTTGAACGTACACGTGTCATTAGCCTCGCTTGTAGAGATATAGTAAAGTGATGAAACGAGGATCGCGGAGAGAATTGCGTTAATGTTGCCATTGTTGCAACACGTAATTGTGATGCGTGGTAATCGTTGTTGAAAACGAGTAGATTTGTACACGCGTGTAGTCGAGACATCGAACGTTTCTCCGTGGTTGTTCTTAGCTTATGTTTGTCCAGCGTTCTCTCCTTTTTTCTCCATCTGTCTATCTATTCATTCATCTGTCTCTTTCTTTCTCGAGCGTAGTTCGACGACTGGAATTAGGAAAGTTTGCAGCTAGCCGGAAGTTCCGCGACCGGAGGAAAGTTTCCGACGTCGTTGCACGGTGATGACCATCGCGAGTCGCAAGCCAACCGAGGACTAAGGCCAGCTGTCGCCGCGGTGAAATTGAAAAATGTCCCAGTTTCCCCCCCTCCCCCCCGTCCTCGGGTGGCCGTGCCCTCGCTAGGGCACGAAAAATCGACACGAAGATCAACGACATCTTTATTACGGCGAGCGGGACGAGGGGGTGGCGGTGACACGAGCAGCGTCAGCTGTGACCATGGTTTTATGGTGATTATTGGAGATCGAGTAGCCTCGAGCCTCTAGCTCCTGGACTCTTCAACTCTTTTTCTAAGTGTTTCTCGAACGACGTTCGAGTCGAATCGCGACAGTACTTGCAGAAATGAAAATTCACGCGTAGACTCGAATACTGCTGACAGAGAGAATGAGGTAACAATGAAGGCTTTCACTCTCGCGACTTTTAAAAAACGTCTATGTCGAATCTAGGGGGAGTAAACTTACATCAAACTTGTACATTTTGTTACGATAAGACCTATACATTTTTGGCTCGCGTCTATTTTATGAAATGTATATATATATATATTGTAATAAAATGTATAGATTGAACTCACGTATATATATATATATATATAGAAACTATAATATCACGTGTATATATATATGTGTATATATATGTATAATTATATTAAACTCATGTGCGTATTACAATATATATATTGTAATACGCACATGAGTTTAATATAATTATACATATATATACACATATATATATACACGTGATATTATAGTTTCTATATATATATATATATATAGAAACTATAATATCACGTGTATATATATATGTGTATATATATGTATAATTATATTAAACTCATGTGCGTATTACAATATATATATTGTAATACGCACATGAGTTTAATATAATTATACATATATATACACATATATATATACACGTGATATTATAGTTTCTATATATATATATATATATCACATATATATATGTATTGTGATAAAATGTGTAGATTGAGCTCAACAACGTGTACGTATAGATCGAACTGTATATCGCAAATATCGGAACATTTTTACCTTCGTGTACATAGCGCACGAAACCGGCGGAATCGAACTTGATCCGGATTCGTATGGACTTAAGCTCATTCCTGGCGATTGCACTGCGGCTGGCAAGGAAGCCCCGCGGCGCATAACAACGCTTCTTGGTGAATCGACGTCGCGCGCACGGATACGCCGGCCCCCTCGATTCGGAGGTATAATTGGCCAGATGCCGGCTGATTAATTATCGATTCGTTGCACGGCCGTCAGTTTTGCGTGGTTACGCGCCAACTCCGCTGCGGATCTGCTCGGAAATCCGAACGCGTCGGCCGGACGACGATGCATAAACGGGAGAGCCGCCGCGTTTGCAAATTAATGGAATACGCTCGGACAACTCGCGTGTTTATTAACCCACGCATCTGGATCCCGAGGTTTGGAAAATCGTACGGATCGATGACTGATTTTGAGCCGAGCGATCTCGGCTCGCGAATCGAATCCATCTTCCAAGTTAGAGAAGCAATTTTGTGGCATTTCTCAGCAATGGATTCTACGCTTGTCGAAGTCTGGCGGAATTGTAATTGTAACTGGAGAATCACTCGACGCTACTGAAACTTCTTATTAACTTTCGTAAGATTTTTTGATTGTTTCTGCAACGTGAACTTTATCTCTGTTGTTGGCGAATATTCTGAAGAGATTGTTGAAACGATTTGCGCGTAGCAAGCGTCTATGTATAGTAAGTCTTCGTGATCAGAGATCGTGTTAAATGCAGAATTTAATTATTTAATTGCTGCAGTTGGGAATTGAAGCATTGAACCGATTCGTTCAGTTTGCTCTATCACTTTGTATCGTGACACTGTAATTAATAAATGTCGTAATTGTGTAACTATACTTGGTGTGAATGTTTTCTTTTCATTTGACGTAAATGGTCAAAAATGATCACGAAGATGTACAACATCGTTTTAGATATACATAAAATTTCAGTCACGTTAACATGCTAAAAACATTCGATGAATTTATTAGATTTATACACGTAGCTGTCAATTTGACACTGATTTTTCTTGTAAAATGTTGTACTATCTTGCGACATAAATATTAATTACAAATTCCATTTTCGTAACATGTAACATATATTTCTGATAACCAAATATTTCTGCAGAATTGCAAGTAAGATCTGTACGTGACTTTTTGATTATTATACCTGCTGCAATTGTGAAAATTCAAAATAAATGTTCAATAGCGTCAGACGAAACGTGTGCGTGATAAAACTTGAATGATTCTTACAATTAAACAGAGATTTAAACTACTCGTGGCTAATAGAAGAATCTGAAAATTTCACCGTTCTTCTCGTTACAGATATTAATTTTTCAACCATCGTGTCGTTGTTGAATGCCAAGGGTCAAATTAAGTTGGAAAAATGAGACGAACGAGGTTTGATATAAAAATTTGAACAGCCTCGTCTCGATCGATTCGATAATTTTGTTGGATTCTCCTTTCGTCTCGATGTCGCGACGAATTCGATCGCGGTATGAGTATAAGGACTCGTAGCAAGGGATTACCGGCGAGCAAGGATTAAAAGAACAACGTGGAGACGATCAAAGGGTTTGAAATCGTACGGGAGGTAGGAGAAGTTCTTGATAAATAGCGCTACTTTCTGCGACTCGTTTCTCCTCCATTAAAAATACGGATCTCCATTGAGTAATCTGCGAGGGCTTTGTCAGACGAATCGCTCCCCGGCCGGTTCAATCAGATTTTAAAACGCGCATGAGAATAAATTGAACTGAAATCTCCCGCGAGACTAATAATAGCCGGGGCATGAATATTAATACCATTTGAACTCCGTGGAAACTTTCTGTTCGGCTTGACAACGAGGTCCGTCTGTAACCGAAGGTAGGTAGACGAGAAAGCGGAGAAGAAAAAAAAGAGAGAAGAATTCCCCGTTCCGTGGTTCGTCAGGAATAGTACGCGAACGTCCACGAGAAGAGTAAAACACGTTTCTTGGATATTTCACTGGAACCGTCGGATCGGCCGAAAAATATTTCATCCTCAAACTCTCCAAAAAATTCACAAAAACAGAAAGGGAACGAAAAAAAAAGAAAAAAAAAACGGAAAGGAAAATACGAACGTTGTAAATGAAGTACGACCTTTTTACGCGGGTTCGGTTGAAACGCGCGGGTCAAAGAGTTCCTGCCCCCAGCCCCGGTAATTTCATAAGAGGGCAGCCTCTACAAATGAATTAAACGTGCCGCGTTATCTTTCAAACGTAACAACGAAATTTATCGAATGCAGAAGGTGCAGCGCGTTTGGCGAGATACGCCAGCAACGAATCAGTGTAATTTTTTGAACGTATCGCTTCGTACGTTTTCGTTTCCCTTTTGCTTTCAAAAAGCAGCCAGGCTGCACGAACCTTTTATCATTGAAAGTGATTTTAGCCGGGGGTAACCCTCTTCGAGTGCAACGGTAATGCAACGAAAATTAGCGATTGGTTGATTTGGGTCACGTGATTCGCGAGGGGGCGTGGCGTAGACCTCGAGTAGGAGTGGCGTTGTCTGGTGCTGTGTCTTGATTGATCGCGCCTGTAATTTTTCTATCGATTCAAACGTTTGCATATCGATAAAATTTTATGGCAAACAGAGTCGTCTTCATTTCCTAGTCCGAGATGTGAGACGAATCGTACTGTAGTACGAGTCGCGCAGTTTTTTAATTAATTGCTTTATCTTGACGAGCACGCGCGACAGCCGGTGCGTTTAAAGTTAATACGTGTCTCATTGATGATTTAAAGGAGGAGGTAATGTCCAAACGCGCGCGCTTTCGGTGAATTTATTTGAGAGCCGGTGGAGATATCGATCCGGCGGAAAATTGAAAAATGCAGATCGCTTTCCCTCAACCTCGTGACACGGGAGCGAAATGCGGCGAATCGAGGGTGAAACAGAGAAACCGCAAAGTCGCGGCATCTTTGTCCGTTGTAGCTGCGGGGTGTTTTGCATTGCGAATACGTAATAGTTTCGGCGTAACGTTGCGAGTTCGAGCCGCGAGTATCGTTTCGAGCCAAGTAACAGACGGCGGAGCAGGGAAAGTGAATCCGTCACTTCAATTAAAAATATCGGGGATGCTTACTCGCGACGGTAATTGCGAGTTGTTTGATCACAGCACGGTGGCGATGAGTTAATTTGAGCGTGGAAGAAAAATAATATACATCTACGTCAGTTTAATAAAAGGAGAATCTAATATGAAAGTAGAGAATTTTGAGATTTATAAATATGTTAATCCTAGGACGATAGTGATGGGTTAATTTGTAAAAGAGAAGTAATAAAAACATATCTTTTCGATGAATGACTTAGATATCTACGTCAGTTTAACAAGAGGAGAATCTGACATGAAAGTACGTAGAAAAATTTGAGAATGAAAAACGCATCGTGCGTTTCTTTCTTGTACATTAGCACGTTGGAACAAATGAGAAAATGTAACGTTTCTAAAGGAAAGAACTGAGAAAGACGAAAACGCAAAATCCTCTTCAGTAATACTACAATAACATAAGCTAAAATATCCAGTGAAAGAAAAGTTAGTGTTCTCTGACATAAATACAAATGAAAGGAATTTAGTATGATTCAGTCAATAATGTGCTCGATGAAACCTGACCCGGCCACCGGGTCATCTGCAAACATAAAACCGATCCAACAGCAAAAGATACATAAACACGTATTTAATTCGAATTATCTACGTAATTATTTCGAACTAATTACATCGTCGCGCTTCTTTCATGGAACGTGAAAGAACGTCACCGTACATGCAAATGTACATGCACCGTCCTCGAAATTAATCGAAGCTTAATAACAACGGCGACGTGGAAAAATTGAGATTTCAGGAAACGTGTGGCGCTCCGGTTCTAATTATAACGGCGCGTTTCCAGACACATCTCCTCCGTCCCGGTTCAACGAACATGGAACGACGTACGTGATACATGGTGGAAAAAAATGTTCCTTCGTCAGCGCGGATCGCTTGATTAACTAGTAATTCGTGGCCGGTGCGGCACAAGGGAGAAAGAGAGAGACAGACGACGTGACCCCTGTCGGTGTACGCGTTAACCGGTTATGGGTTAATCCGCGGGTTAAAGCAGCCGGCTGCCACAGTGGCGCGGAGAGGTTGAAAAGAGCCGCGCTCCCCGCGATCCTCCGGTTTCATCTCTGACCTGGGAAATTAAACCACGTAGCATCCGGCGTAGCGACGTCGCCTGTTTTATGCTACGCCCCCGTGGAAAATGCTCATGGGAAGCGAAAACGCACATCGTCGCGTCTGTTAAGGATCGGCCACGTAAACCGTAGTAATTAAAATTTCATTTATCAACGCCTCGGGACGGACGGACGGGGGAATGTTTCGTGAATAGTCGATCGCGAGGGTTCGTTGATCGCGCGGGGTCGCGGTTAAACCGTGGCGAACGCGAATTAACAGCGCGAGCCGAGCGGCTTTTCGTCCCGATGGAATCTTGGTCCACTTGGTCCTTCAACGACTTGTTTTCGATCGCTCCACTTTTGGATTGCAACGTCGCTCTCGAGTCTTTCTCTCAAGGTAGATTCGTTTCAGAGAGACTGTACGTATGACGAAAGTGATTGCAAATTGAAAGGAGAAACGAGCGTTCTCTTTGCAACAGAGCTTGATGAAAATTAGAATACACTGTAGTTTTCATCCCATCGTCACGTACTTGATCGGAAGGATAGTGTGGACAAAACTGGCAGTAATAATTTCAAATGAAAACTGATAGATTAATTCGAAATATTTTAATTAAAATTTCAATTCCCCGTCGAATTTGCGAATGATATTGTTGAAGTATCACGCGTGCGAATTACATTTCTGATCGATGAATCAGATTAACACGAACGTTCATGAGCTCGTGATGATAATTTGAAATTAAAATTAATAAATTAATTCAAGATATTTCAAAACTTGAGTTCTTTTTCTCGTTGAAACTGCGAATGATACTGTTGAAGTATAACGCGTACGAATTTCTGATCGGTGAATTACATTTTACGACGATTTCCAACGTAAATTTATACTTGTTACACTTGTTTGCTGGGTTCGGCGAAAAGGCAATCTCACAGATATCAAAATTATTATTGCGCCAAGAATAACGAGGTCTTTTCGCGGAAAAATCCATTAGAATTCATTCGTGTAACACGCACACGCTAATTATTGTACGGTAATGAGTGACTCGTAAAAAGTTCTTTAAAAATTCTGTACATTCGACAGAATGAACGAGAATATAACATAAATCCCCGTGTAATTAACTCGTACGTCCTGTTGGATCTTTTTAGATGTAAAAAGTCGTTAGATATTTAAATACGTGGCTCGTTATTTCGGATTATTTCGCGTTTCGTTTATTTTTAACATTCAGTGTTTCGCGTGCGTTTTGCAACACAATCGGATGGGAAAAAGCCTCGAACGAAGATTTAGAGACACCGCCGCAGCGTAGGCGTTTCCTTCTGTAAACTTTAAAATATCTAAAGCGTGCGTACACTGTCTTTCGACGAAATATTTTCTAATCTAAACACCGCCGGAATCCACAGAGATCCACAGAGACAAATTTGACAAAAAATGCATCGTGGATTCACGTTCGAGGTTTTCATATTGATACATATATACGAACGCTTCACAGACCAGTTCGATTTCCCAATTTTCGAAAAAGGAACGCGATAAACGGTCGTCGCAACGGTAGCTTTCCGCGACGTACAGACACGATCGACTCGGATCGCATTAAAACTGCAGCTTGCGTAAAAAGCCGGAAAGCAAAAGGGAACGACGAGACGAGGTATATATCGGAATTCGTTGCCGAGGCACGGGGGTTAAGAAAGTTTCCTTTGCCCGTTTGATCATCGCCCGAAACCAACCGGGAGACCGAGCGGATGGGAAAGGCCAGCGGGGACCAAGCACAGAGACATCGACAGACACACAGTTGTCGTCGTCGTCGTCGTCGATCGTCCTCTCTCTCTCTCCTCTCCGCGGGCAAGAAGAGTCCAAACAGAGCGGCTAACTTTTTCGATAGCCGTTGGATCGTTACCCTTTCAAATGCGGCGGAGGAGCAGCGCGATCCGCGCGCGTCGGCCACCGGTGCGGGCCGTCAAAGCGGAGTCGGAATCCGGCGGAATGTATGCAGCGCCCCAGAAAAAAAGTTTGGCCGGGGTGAATAGAGGCGCGCGGCGGATTGAAGCGGAGGTTTGTCCCGGGCTGAATTTATCCGCGAGGTTAGAGCGCGTGAAAGCGCCGCGCCACCCCCGGAGCCACCCCGCAGCCTCGGCGGTGCCACGAAACTGTGTGAAATCGTATTACCCGATGAATATGCAGCGCGATTTTGCGGTCGAAAGTTTTCGGTTCCGCTTGTAACTCGTAGCTCCGTCTGCCGGTTAAAGCGGCCGGCGTGGAACCCGTGGAACTCGGATCTCCAGACGTATTCTAATTAGCACAAAAACCGGCGCGGAGAACAAGGTGGCGGCACGGCGCGGAAGCTAGCGGGGGTGTACAGAGAACGTGCAAGGGCTGTTCCTAAATCACACTCGACCGAAATTTGCGTTCGGCGGCCTAATTGGTTCGCTCGCGGAAAGTGCGGGCAAGAAATCAGCCGGGGCCCAACCCCCGGCAATTAATTAGGCATCGGCATCCCCTGAATAACAACGATTAAATCAAATTTAATTGGACAATTCCATCGGCAGGATCGGGCAGTTTTGAGTTCGACGTCGCGCAAGAAGCCGGGCTGCCGTTTCTTCGGGAAATAATTGGTTTTCTTTGACCGCCGTTGAGAGCAAGGGTGTGCCGGTTCTTTCTGTCGTTTCTCGAGCAGATCCCACCGATAGCCCTCTCGCCCTACACTTTCCGCCGTCTTTCCCTTCGGGATTCACTTTTCATGGTAAGTCAAACGGGAAATTGCATCGCGAATGGCCCGACGTGGCCGATGCCTGAACGGATGATTAAAAGTTGATCGAATTATCGAGTCGCCACGGTTCGTCAGGTGGATTAGATGATTTCGAGCAACTGTTGGTCGAGTCAGCTCGAGTCTCGTCCTTCTTATTGCGACACCCCGTGCTTATTGGCTCTCCGGTCTCGATGCGATCGCTTTGATCGTTGATTGAAACGCGGTGGGCAAAAGTGGAGAGAAGTGTCCTCGTGGTGACGGCGTGGCATCATAAATCGTCTTTTCTCGTCGTTTCATTCCATCGCTCGAATCGTCGTCTGTTCTGTAGATCGCCGGATACACGTTCTCGCAGTACGATCGCAATAACGATCGGGGAAACGAGGAAAAAAGATTTATCTTCCCTCCCAGCGGTGTAATTTTTCAAATTCTCTAGAAACTGTTCGATAAGACGGACTCGTGCGTGTGATTCATGCGCAAAGTTCTTGGTAGCCTGTTGAGATAAAATTGTGGAAGTTGTCCTCGCGACGTCGTTTCAAAATTTAGCACTTTTATTTTGTACTTTTGTTTCTACACTCCCTGTACAATTTTTTAAGTTATTGTTCAGTGGAGTTCTTTGCATATCGAGTTGGATGTTGTTTTGGAAACGTTATTACTTCGAAACTGTCCAATAATACCTGGAAAGTTACTGAAAATTGTCAAAATCGACTGTTTTTCGATATATATTTTAAAATCTCCATTCACCGAGATATTTGAAACAGTTCGCAGCCATCTGGTCAAAGAAAGAACACGTAACAAAAAAAAAAAAAGGAAAAAAAAAAAAGAATCTCGAAGATTGAGCGATGGTATCAAGCTGCTATTTCGTTAAAGTAGAAGGAAAAGCAAAGGAGGAGTTACGTGGGGAAAGAGGCAAGAGGGAGCCGCGTAGTGATAAAATTGATCCTTTACTTTCCATCGTTGACGATACGCTCGAGCCACGCGAAACCACCGGACAAAATGAAATTTTACGGTAGACAAAATTTCCGGGTCGCGAGTAGGAGAGGCATCAGAATAAATTTTCGAGCAATCTATCGGGACTTTGCCGGTGTGTCGCATCGTCGAGAAGCGTAGCTGAGAGACCGTCCCGAGTAAGTAATACAAGGATATTAAAATGATAGAGGGAAATGTGTGTAAGGCAGGCAGAAAAGAATGCAGTATCGATGGAAGCTACGTGTATACTCGGGACCGCCCACGACGACATGTAGGTTGTCAGAACAAAATACGACGTTAGATAATGCACCGTAACGAGATCGGGTAATGGCGTTGGTTTCTACTCGTGGAAAAGTGCATCCACCGAGCAGTCACCGCTGATAAGATTTACCTTATCCACGTAGCGTGCAAGCATCCGCGGCAGCCGTGTAGATCTGAAATTATCGAGGGAAAGAAAATTTCTGGGTCGACCGCGAGAAGTCGAAAAAAAAAAAAAAAGAAAAAAGAAGAAAGGATAGTATGAAACGCGTGCGGATACTTACGGTGGAAAGGCGTGATCTAGAGCTGCCGGATCGCCTGTTCAAGGATTTCTTCTCCGACGATATGCAGCTGCAGTTGCTGCCGTAACCCCGCCACCCTCTGCCTCTTCGTTCCACCTTGATTTTCGTTGTTTCATATACTGGATCTTAGCGAGTTCGCCTTGAGCGATTGTCGGTTCGTGCAAGGAAATTCAGAATTTCCAGTCAGGGTGAACGACGTTTGATTTTTCTACGTGCATAAGGCGACTATATACGTGTGTACACGCGCTTGTTTGGTAATTATGCTCGCAAAGTTGCCCGTTCACTTTTCAGCAAACTTATTTTTTTTTCTCTTTCAGTTCCACTTATCCGTTTATTCTGAATTTCAAAGTGCAAGATCGGGCAGAAAATATGAAAAAATATTGTACGTAGAATTATGCAAAGTACAGTTCTTTCTGTAACATTTACCATATGAAATGAGATTCTGCTTTTTTAATTAGATTCTCTATGGAAATATGGATCTGCGTAAAAGTCTGCAGGGTAATTAGCATAAATCAATAATGGTTGTATTATTATTTCACGTTTGAGAAAAAAGCAAATGTCGTGTAACATTTGCTAAAAGAATGGATCTCGAAGGAACGTTACGAACAAGGATTTTATTGTACGATTCACTGAGCTATGCTCGGCTCAGCGAATTTTTATAATTAAATTGTTCGCGCAAGCTTTGAAATATCGAAGATTGCGCGGGAAAAAGTTTGAAGTTATTTTATACATCTCGCCAAGCGAATCTCGTTCTCTCTTGCAAAGTATATTTTTCGGGACACGCGAAACTCTTTTCAAAATAGAGATAGGAATGGATTTAATGTGTCCCTTTGCTTCCCTTCAGATAACTTTTTGCACGTTCCTTTTGCTTGTAACGAAAATTTCGCAAACATGTACAACGAATTTCCTTGCACATTTTACTCGAAACCTTTGATGTATTTTTTTTGTTAGCTTTGAAGTAACGTCGGCTGCCCCTTTTGTTAAATGAGTAAATTCTAATTTTTCACTTAAAACTATATAATCTATTTTTTACAATATATCATAATATATAATTTTACATATTTTATAATACATAATTTATAGTATATTTAATACAATAACTTGTTCGATGAATGTGCAACAAATGTAACACAGAAACAGTATCTTTTAAATTTAGATAATATAATGTTCAATAATTGAATGAAAATAATTCAATAAATAGTTGAAAAACTGAAATAGAAAAATATAAACGAAAGATATCTGATGATTTATCAACTACTATCAACTTATTTAGTTGCGAAGTAATAGTACAAATTCCTTATTTGAATCAAACTTTGGCGCGCAATAGTTTTCCAATATGGCGCCCGAGTGTTAGACGCTTACAATACGTGTCGCAATTTGGTTGCATTAATTACTAATAATTAACGTCAGTGTGGCTTTCGATCTCTTTGATTCTTATTCAAATAGACAAATACTCGTCCGTGACGCGTTATTGTTAACAATAATCTTGTAATTTTATGGTAAATTGCGTTCAACAAGTAAGTCTATTTCTGTTTATTGGTGCTTTAGGAAGTGATATCTCCCGCGCCCTGACAGTTTTTCATAAGCGCGTAAATAATAGAATCAACAATTGGCACGTGTGTGCTCGGTGATTCGATTCGTCGCAGCGGGACGAATTCCGTTTCGCAATTGTGCACGTGTCGACGTCGTTCGTAACGCGACGCGAAGTGCCACGTTCTGGGAATCAGACTCCGAGATAAACTCTCGTTCGATCTTGTTTGTTACAGAGGTTGCAGTGGACCAGCAGCGGGGCGCATCGCGAACTTTGTTATCTGAAAGGACGTAGCGAGGACCAGTGTCAGAATTATGTACGAGTATTCGGCAGACAAGGGCCTGATCGATTTCTTGTTTGCGGAACGAACGCGTACAAGCCGCTCTGCAGGCAGTTCACCATCAAGGTAAGCGTTTCAGGTCGTCCTTTTTCCCCTTTTTTTCTTTAACCGGCTTCGAACACCAAGGTCGTTCGATAAGTAGCCCTTTGTCTCGAACCGCCAGATATTCCGGTCATTTTAATGCTCGACCACCACAGTTTGCCGCGTGTACGAAAGTAAATCGTCCAGTGAAATTGAGCTTTGCGGCGAGCCACCGCTTGTCCGTCTCTGCTATTGTTTCCGATAGAGTCGTTCCAGTCGCGTCGTGCGTATAAAAGCTGCTGTTACGTGATCATTCGCGTGATCATTCCGAGCGAAAAAAAATTGAAAACAAGACACGCCGCCGATTTTCAATTTTGCAAATTATGCGCGCGAATGATATTACGTATTCCACAGAACACTCCAAACGTGCACAAATCCATTTTCTTTTATAAAAGTTATCCAACGAACGATGATTATACAAAGAATTATTTGAAATTCATCGATGTACGATTTAACATAATTATGAGCAAATGAGATGGAAAGAAATAGTAACTTTATGTTTATATACTTGCAGTTCGAATTAGCGTTCCACCAAACGATTTTTATCTGATATGAATTCATTTTTGCATATCGTTGTTAAATATTTGATATTTTTATATCATTAATTAAAATTCGCGATAAAATGCAAAGTGTGTACAGTTATTCACTTTGATTGAAACTCGCAAATAATGTTACAAGCACGCTGTTCATTTGTCAGCATCTGCTCGAACGACGTGTGTTTTTCAAATGATTATTTATTTTGACAAAAGTTCTACATTTCGGTGGTTGCTGAAACACGGGATTAATTGCATCAACCACGAGCGAAATATTTTTATGGAAATTTGATAGCGAAAGCGTGTGTCGTCGTCGAATTAATTTTTCTTCTCTCTCTCCCTTTTTTTTTTTTTTTTTTTTTACGAAAAACATCAGCGAACAACGGTAATAACGTAAAAAGTTAAACGAATACGCAACACATTTCATCAGCACGGTGATCACTGGAATCAATCGTATTGTTAAAATATATTCATGTAAAATATTTGTTGAATTGCTTCGAGGTTTTATATTCCTCGTAGCTTACAGTATACACGCCGAGTTACCAGTATTAATCTTATCAAAGAGGTTTTTAGTTTTTGCTCGATATGTCCCATTAAAAGTTACTTATCTTAATCTGGTATCTCAATAATAAAAAAGCAAGTTGATAAATACTGTGGTGCTCGAACATTGAAGCGACGCTAACGTGAAAATCAATGAAAAATAATATGTGTGTATATCATTTATTTAGAAAGTACACAGCTAAATTAGAGATGTGTGTAATGTTGTTTAATTCGTGTTAAATTCAATTAGACAAGAAAAATATTAGTGGCATTATGATCGGTCGCAATAATTATTTAGATGCTAATTTTTCTCTTCGTAAAATTGAATATTCTGATAATTTTCTATCAGCAAAAATACAATAAACAGATGTACGAGCAATATCCATTAAAATATTGCTCATTTAATATTCATTATACGAGTGATGTATTACGGCTCGTTTCCATTTTGTTATGAGTAATAATTAAATCGGCATCCATTAAAATCCTTGCAGATGAGAATAATAATGATAATGAACATAACATGATGGAAACAAATCAGCTATATAAATCTAAATAACGTTCAACTCATTTTAGTATTATACATATAAAAATGTAGTACATATTAATAGCAGCGAAGGAGCTGTAAAGAGTATTTAAAGACCCTGGATGCAGCTGGGAAGGAGAAGGAGTGTGTGAGAGAGACTGAGAAGAAAGACGATTGCGTTTCGTCTCGGAGTCACTGCCTACACTCATCATCAGTGGGGGCGCTGATGGCAGCGACTCCTTACCCCAAGACGCTTGCTGTTATAACTACCCCCGCTACGGCTGGCCCAACACCCCCCTCTCCTAGCGATGTTGCCGCACTCTGCTTTGTTTGCGGCAACGTCGGAGATCAGCAGAACCTCGACGCTAGGCGCGCAGTCACTTGCAGCCTGTGCTAGTCGAGTGTTCGAAACTCGGAGTCGAGGAATCGTAGGCCGCTACAATTTTGAACATTTTATGGACCTTTAATTAATTAATTTACAAATTTTGAAATATCGAGAATGAAGAGTCAAGGTGATGGAATGCACGATGGAAGGATTGATAGATTTGAGATAGATGAGAAAGAGAAAGTTGCGTTTCGTCTCGGAGTCACTGCCTAGACTCATCAGTGGGGGCGCTGATAGCAGCGATTCCTTACCCCAAACGCTTGTGTCGTAGCTACCAGCTAGACTTGTCGGTGCACGCATCTTAGCGGTGTTGCCGCACTTTGCTTTGTTTAAACGTCGCAGATCGGCAGGACCTCGACGCTAGGCGCGCAGCCACTTGCGGCTTGTGCTAGTCGAGTGTTCGAAACTCGTAGTCGAGGAATTGTAGGGTCGTTACAAGCAGTATATTTATATAGTTATAAAAGTAAGTACTCATTCATATTTCGTAAATTGTATATCTATGTAACAAAAAATTTAGGAACTATATACATCAGGTTAAATGTGTTTCAAGATGAAACTCCATAACTTTTCAACGTCAGTCCATCACTGCAAATATATAGATCTATATTTATATTATTTTTAATTATTCTTTTTATCTCTACTATCATTTTATTACTTTCCCACTTCATTTACTTATTCCCTAATCGATTGCAAGACACTCCTTGTTTCATAAAATTTAATTTCTATTGAAATTGAAATTTCCATAAAATCCTCGCGATGAGTAATTTTTTATCGAAATACTTAATAATTTTGTTATCTTTTATAAAGTAAAATTCTCATTCACTTCCATATAGAGACCGAAAAGTTTCGTTAATCAACGTGCGTTAATCTATGGCGGTCGTTGTCTCCGAAACAAAATTGACTACCTAGAACGTTACACGATACATGGATACTTGATGAGCAAGCGTCCAACAAAGGTGAACGACGGTCTGATTTTGGTTTTGCTTCGTTTGTTTATTTAATAACCACGTGCCCGTGCATCCGCACGTACACGCCCGATGGCGAAGCGGAATGCGGGAGGAAAGGATGGCGTTTTAGTTGCGTTACTGCAAAGTCGGATACGTTTTCAGGGCAAATTGAACTGGCAAATAACGTTAGAAACGTGGAATTTGCGGATAATTTATTGTTCCGTGGTAAATATTGGCGCAACGAACAGAACGCGTAACACGATTACGCAATGATAGCAATAAGCGGGAACGATACGAGAACTATAATCAGATTCTTGTCAATTCTACGTTTTATCATTCTTTCTAAAAGGGATCAGATAGTTCGGAGAACGGTTTAATCTAACATGCGTCATGGATTAACGAACAAAAGTACGTATTTCGAACACAAGTATTCTCGTTTCATCTTTTATTCAGTCGTTTAAGTTTCGACGATTAAAAATTATTACAATGAAATTCATAAATTAATTCGTAGCAAGTCACTAAGAAACTTCTGCTAATCGTAATTGCTCCCGTTTGATAACGTGTGAAATATCTCATTGCTGCGTAGAACGAGTCACCTAATTTTCCTACTTTAAAAAATCTCGTAAACTATTTGTTACGGTATTAAGGGTGTCGTGCTGTTGTTATAGCTAATAGGAGTATCGTTTCAAATGTAACAACTTTGCAAACCTCGAAAACAAACTCTTGCGATTTTCAAACAGTATCTGTGGGAATTACTGATGATTTTTAATAGTTTCCACTCGTCGTTTAGATCAAGTATAAATGCATGCTCGGACGCGAAATTGTTTCCCACAGCAAATGAATAATTCGAGAGTTGAAGTTTCAGTCAGAATGCTGATTTCATTTTTATTGTATAAAGGGAAAGATATTGTATCGTGGCTGTTGTCTCGGGAAAATACAAGACAGCAGAAGTTGGGGCTTTTATGGGATCTTTTACGAGGTTAGAGTAGAGTGAAGTTCGTCTCAACTTTTTACTTTATCACGGTGCGCTGCTAATATCATATAATAACTCGTAAAACACGGTTAATACTGTATCTATCTGTAATAGTTTACTCCTGGAAGCTATCGTATATCGCACGCTTTCGCGTTTTTCTTTCTCCTCCTCCTCCTCCTCTTCTCTCGGAAGCAACGATTTTTCATAGCGGCGTAATAACGTATTTCTCTAAATTTTCCCCCCCTCGTTTAACGAGCAGTTATTTATAACTGCAATCAAACAGCGTTACTTTCTAATTTTAAATAGTTAAAATTAATATCTTGAAAATCTTTGGGAATGGTGCCTACTTTATGAACGTTTAATGACGAGAAGCGTCATTAATCTTCATACGTATTTCCAACGAAAAGGCTAACGGGGACCAGCGTAGCGAACTTTAAAAAATGAGGGAAATTATTGGTAGAGCTCGATTACGAAATGAGAATATACAAAAATATGTAAAAATTTTAACATCTTCTTGGAATGGAAAATTCCTTCGTAGCGTGAATCTACATGTCTGAAGAAGCAATGAAAATTAATTATAAAAGCTTACTATACATGCATGTGAATAACAAACTTGAAACATTTTGCAATGTGTTAATATTCTAAAATTTTAAATTAATTCTAAAATTAATTACGTAGTAGTTTTTGACTATTTTTAATCTTGAGTATTGTCTTAGAAAAAAATTTCTTGTTTTTTACGCTCACTTCCCATAACACAATTTCTGTCATTAATTATTTCTAATTATTTTTGGTACATTTTTTACGAATATTTATGTTTATATAGGTATATTATTTTAATAAATCATCGTCCAAAAAGAACGAGGCGGAGAAGCTGCAACAGTTTTGTAATTATTTATCAAGTTTCTTCTTTTTTGGGATATGTAGAATCGTGCTGCGAAGGAACTTTTTCTTCCAGCGTCGAGTAGAAGCATATAAAGAATTAAATATAATATAACGAAGAATGGAAAATTAAAACTTCATTATTTCTTCAGAAATATATATTTCTAAAAACATCAGAATTTTCATTAACTCATTCGCCGAGGAACTTGATGTTTTACAAAATCTACTTACAGCCTCGCGAGTTATGACACAACATTTCAGCAATTATGCTCGCGAATTTAATACATTTCTGGGGAACGTTACTCAGCTAAACTGAATTTGTTGTCGCTATCCCTCGCGACGTATTAATTCTCTCAGTCATTAGTTCGATACATCCGTCGGATTGAACGGTCGAATTTTAATATAAATTTCAATTTCGAAGTTGCAAGCGCGCCGCGATAATTAATTATTTCGAGGCCGATCTCGCCGACTTTAATAAAAGAGCAACTTGTGAATTTTGTATCTTCCGAGTTCGATACTTCGTACGAGATATCGCTAAATTATAACGCTGCTGAAACACACTCGCTCGTTATTTTCTTCATTTCGAAGCTTATTATTATTTGTGCTTCAACGTCACACGTTAAAGCTTAACTTTAATAGAATAAACAATATCTCGTACATTGAAACTACGTAAAGTCGAGAGCGAGAAGGGAATTTGGAATTACATTTTCCAAAAGTCTCAAGCTTTTTCGTTCTCCGAGCGTCACTGCTCATTTTCATTTTGTTATTATATACCACGCTACATAACAGTGATATATATATATATATATATGTAGCGGCCTAGGATTCCTCAACTGCGAGTTTCGAACACTGACTGGCACAAGCCACAAGTGGCTGCGCGCCTAGCGTCGAAGTCTCTACCAATTTTCGACGTTAAACAAAACAGATGCGGCAACACTGCTAAGCGGCAACACCGCTAGGATGGGATGGACCGTCCAGCCTAGTTGGTAGCTACAGCACAAGCATCTGCGGTAGAATCGCTGCCATCAGCGCCCCCACTGGTGGAGTCTAGGCAGTAGAGACTTCGAGATGAAACGCATCCTATATAAACGCAACCGCCTTTCTTCTCTCTTTCTCTCATGATCCCAATTCCATTCGTCCTTCCATCATGCATACCTTAAACCTTTCATATACAATATACCAAAACTACAATCGCCGCGAAAACGCTACTAAGCATCAAACACAAGCGCACTCATTCTATTTCAGCCGTCGAAACAGTCGACTACCAAGTTTACCTTCCCTGACTGAATTAATTGCTGCGAGTCACGCGTGCACGTGTCCACGTATCGCATCATTGCGCTTAGCTTCGCTTAAAAAGAAATTCATCCCTTCGCCTCCTTTTTGGCTCCGGTATCGTTCTTACGTTCATAGACAGCACGGAAAGAGCAGCGTTACACCGCGCGATACAAAGAACAAGCCCGTACGTCGTAGAATCATTTCTCGCGGCCGAGCGAGAGAAGCTGTTGAAATTTTCGACGGCGTGTTTGTTATCGGTTTTTCCACGCGGCGGCTTTTAATCAAATTTACTGGAACACGCGCGCTTTAATATCATTCGTGGTTGCGTCCAATTCTCGCTCCGTTGCATCCCGGATATCCGCTGAGACCAAAGAAGTTTCAACCGAGATGTAAGATTTTCAAAAGGACTTTTCAAACGCGCCGTCCTCTGAAGAATCGGGTAAAAGGCGGAGAGAGAGGGGAAGTGAGGGGAAAGAAAGAGACGGAAGAGCTTTCGAAAAAGCAAGCTTCAGCTTGTAATACACCTTTTCCCCCCTCGCGTTTATCCCGGCCGACGGAATCGTTCCCTTTTTCTTCTTCTCTCCTCTCCCTCTTCGTCTCTTTGTGCCGTGCCACGGTAGCTTTGCACGTTGTACACAGCCTCGTTGCTCGCAGGCAGTATTTTTAATCAGGGATAAAAATAAAGAGGAGAAATTAACGGCGATTTCGCCGCCCGCAGACGAATTTGCACGGTGCTTCCAACGATGGTTCGTCTCCCTTTTTAAGTCTGTCAGCCGTGTCCTCGCGCGATCTGTTTAAACTCTTGGCTCTTCTTCCCTCGGACACGTCGCGAATGCACACAGACGCGATAAGGAAACCAAGAATCGCGGTTTTACAAATGCGACGAGTTATTCTCTTGTTGCGAGACGAATCGGCCAGTTTCAGCAGCGTTGTACTTTTGCAAATAGCCCGGCGGTTTTTATCTGCGGTCGTTCTTGTTGTTACTATCGGGCTGGCTTATCGTTGCAAGTACTGTAAAACGGTTTTTGCGGCGCGCTTTTAATAAAACATCTCAACGGAAGTTGTTTCGCGTGGATATATTGCGGTTTGTGATTAAATCGTGGAAACTTCACAAAACGGAGTTATAGTATTCTTATATTTTTCTTCTTATTTAAAACATCTCTCTTTATACTCTCTGACGTTCTTCCACAATATTTATTTGGCTCGATTTACGTTCGTAGAACCATAGGACTCAGCAGGATCGAGATCTCTTTAGGCTTGTTTGGTCGAAAATAATCGATCGCGAGTAGGAAAGAGCAAATGCAATTGTGTAATTGGGATACGATCAAAGATCGATCACGAGCTGTAATCTCTTGGAGATACTCTGGCTGAAAGTATAAAAACGGTACTTTGAAGGAACTACGTGCAGAAAGTTGAAATGATAATTCGAATTGGCACTGCGAAGATATTTTCACCGAGATGGATACGTCGAATTTTTCCTGACTCTTTTACTCCTTCGTTCGGTGTTATATTTTTATACGGACAGCTTTTGTTTCTTTAATAAAGCATGACCGTTCTCTTTGAATCCAAAACGGAAAGATATTTGAATTTATTAATCAAATCGAACTCGTCTCGCAGAGAATTCAGGTTTGCCACCTAAAAACTCCGAAAGATAATTCGCTGAAAGAGGAAGTGATAAAAATTTAAGTAATAGAAATAAATCAATAGAGAGAGATATTTGTGAATTTTGGCTAATTTTATACTAGACAGATGTAAATGATTAATACGAGAGTATTTTACACGGGAAAAATAATTTTCGTGAAACGTTTTGTCTTTGAGAAGATTAAATTTTGGAAATTTATCACAAGCGTGATGGCAGGACAATTTCTAACTAAGCATTTTCAATCGATTTTATTCAATTTTCTTTTTTTTCTCTAGAGAATAACCTAATTATATATCTCTATCTATATTCAAAATTAGTTCAGTTCAGCTATACTTAATTCTACTATCGTCGACCAATCTTCGTATTTTTAACATTATTTTTTTCTCATTTTGTAAAGAACATGCATCGAAATTATTAAAATAATGTGCTCGTTCTGTCTGACCCCTGAACAAGCACAATTTCGATACGTGCTTCTCTGTCTGAAAATGTAAAGTCGAAAAGCTCAAAAAAAGAAAAAAGAGTTTCTACTATTTTCTTTCTCCACCCCTCTCCATCCCTCGGGACGCGTCGTTCCGAAAATCCCCTCGTTTGATACTCGGTCGCTGGGCGAACTTGCCTATTCTCATCGACCGCTCGCGGCGACGTAAATCCGGCGTAAACTTTGTGGCAAATAAATCGCAATCGTAAGATAACTTCTTTATGCGCGCGCGCGCGCGACAACGACCGAGGTTAAAACGACGGAAGAAACGGAGGGGCGGAGGGGCGAGGCGTCGTGGCGCCCAGCGTCTTAATAATGGCACGTCGTGGAACCGCGCCGTCATGCCAGCAAAGCCAGGGGAAGAGGGAGAAGAGGACGAAAGGAGAGGACGAAAAGTGGCATGAACTCGTGATTTATCTGCTCGCATATCCCCCTCTCTCTTTCTGTCTCTCTCTCTCTCTTTCCCGCGATCTCGGGCAAATAGCAACCCGGTATCTTCCTACCAGCGGCGAGCTCCTTTCCATGTCTGGGCAAATTCGCACGAGTACGCGCGAGAGTTAGGTACAGGACCCCCTGTGAACTTAAGTGACATTTTCGAGGAAACGAAGATAAGAGCGGCGCACGTACGTGCTTTGATGCATGTTTCGCGGCTATTACAGCCCGGCCGTAATTTTCCGAAGTAAAATTGCTGAATAAACCCGATAGAGATATTTAGCTCGACTTTTCTACGGGCAGCCGCGATAATCGCGTCAAGTTTATTCGACGTTAACCTGTTGACCCCGTAAGAAGTACGAGCGAGTTATCGCCTTTCGCCAGGTGAATACACTTGCCAAACGTGAAAAAGGAAAATGAAAAGTCGTGATGTTTGTCAGTTTTGTTGTTACCTTCGACGAATGTACCTTCTGTTGCGTGTATAGTTGGCAAAGACCGTGACGCCGGTTGTAAATGTGGAAATTTCATAAACATGGAAATCACGGATCCGCCACTCTCTTCTCTATAAATATTTTGATCTTTTCGAATTTTACAAAATTCGGTACACGTGTCCTTTTAGAATAGAATTCTGCAGCCTAAGTTAGGCTTAAGTTGGACTTTACCAAGACAAACGAAGAAGAATTGCAATCGGAAACGAGTTAATCTTTTTTATCGTCTCGACTGTTATTATGTTATTTGGCTGGTGTCTATGTTTCACTGGTCGGTGACAAAACGACGACTGGGACAGAGTACGAGTACAATGCAAGGGGCCAATAGAAAGTCCGGCGATTGCGAGCGGAACGTGATTACGAGAACGTAGCAATCGACATTTTAAAGAAAAGCGAGATAAGGCCGAGAGGGAGGAAAAGAAAGAGAGCAAAAGAGCACCGCATGCACGTGTTAGGATGCATGCTTTGCACCTATTATACTGGATTACAGCTTGGTAAACGAAGGGATAAGCGAGCAAAGGTATTCACGGCAATTTTTCCATTATAGGCCAACGCGCGACAAAAACTGGCCGACTGCGAACGATCTCCTTTCGCTTCTCTCGCTTCGTGTCCCTCAAACCGTCCTTTCGATTGTTTGTTCGACGCTCTGCTGCGGATTCGAAGTAATAATGGTTTATCAAATTGTCCTCGGTATCCGTTTGCAATTCCATTTAACGATCTAAATGAATTTTCACCTTTCGCGCGCGTGTCTGTACCTTTTGCAGCAATCTAACTATCGATGCAAGAAATGGAAACGTGCTATCCCGTGCGTTCGAGATTGTAATACTGATTGAAAGCAGTAATCGTTTGGCGTTCGTCCGCGGTTTCATTTGCAACAAATTATCTTTCTTCGCTGTATAGATATATATTCGCAGAATAAAACGCGTAACGTATTGATTGGAGATCAGAAAAAAATTTCACAGGAAACGGACGAATGGTTCGAGATGGACTGCCTGTTATTACATCTTTCTTTCTTTTTTTTTTTGCAATTGCGTGTTTTGCAGTTATGTGTAGGAAAGGGAGATGGAAAATTTATTATCTTCAATTTATTCCGATGAGAAGAGACGCTCTATGCCCTACTTTTGTCGTTCGCTTTCCCCCGTGAAATTAAAGTTGAAATACTCTTGAAACTCGTCAGCATTCGATCACGAAATCTTTCCGCGAATATTTCCTCCCGTAGAATAACAAGAAGATCCAACGTACACGAGAAAGGGAACATTTTCGTTTTAGAAAATGCAACTGCCATGATGCAACTATATAGGCTACGGATTTTTATGCATTTCACGTACATAATGTGCATAAAAATAGTTGTTACAAATCATTATAATTATACATTATTTTTATACAAAGTAAAATACAGTTTCTGTTACAGTACTTGCCACAATTAGACGAATCGAATCTCTAACTGCTCTATCCCGCTCTTTCAGTTATCTTCGCAAAGATATCAACTGCAATCTAGCAACGATGAATCTCTTTTTAACTGTAACTCTCCTCCAAAAGGAAGGGAAAAAAATAGATACGTCGCGTATTGACGCAAGAAACGTCTCCTTTGTTCGCGAACTCGTTACTATGATTGGCGTCGCGTCCCCGATCGTCCCAAATTCGATGGCGAAGGCTAAAACGGGGTGAAGTTGGAGTCGCGGTTGACCGAACGACAGGGAAAGGGTGTCGATCGCAGGGCGCGCTGCAGGGTATCGCGTTGCGCAATTACCGCGCGGCAAGGCAAACTTGCCGGCGTGTGAGAAGATAGGAGCGGCCTCGCGTGAACGCGATATCCGCGAGAAGTGGCGGAGAAACGGGGGGGGGGGCGCCCGGTTGAACGAAACGTTGGATTCTCACGTGAACGTCCAAGTGTCACCGTACTACTCGAACGTCTCGGTGGAAGCGATGTCACGGTGTGATCAATCGAGGCCGATTCCCTCGGTCCACCTCCGCGGCGAAGGACCGGAGGCTCCGTCAGGAGTGGTGGTCTCGTTTCGAAGGACGTTGGACGTCATCGATACTCCGTCATCTGTCGCGTAGGAGAGAGTAGGATGATCCGCGTGGCACGCACGTGATTCGCCGGCGAGCTGCGCTTTGTCGGAAAGAAAGCTCTCGAGTGGTCGGCTCTATCGGGAATTCGATCCTGTCGCCCCGAACTGCGCCAATTTTATTCCCGGCTCGGATGGAGAGTCGTTGTTGAGGCTCTCTCGCGGGAGAGAGAAATCGGAGAGAGCCTGGGGGCTGAGGATTTCTGCGAGATCGATTAATTAAGTCAATAAGGGCCCGGGGATAATGGAGGAACGGCGAACGAGAGAAGGAAGAGAAGGAAGCCAGCCGGGAGAGAGAATGGGTGGGTAGAATAGCAAAGAAATTATTAAACGGAGGGGGAAAGGCGATTGAAAGAAGAGAAAAGAAGTGGAACAGAAGGAGTGGAATTATATTCGCGGGATAATATCGCGGGAAGATTCGCGGCGCGGCGAATGAAAAAAACCGGCTCAAAATTTAGATGGAGTTTAATCTGATCCAGTTTGTCCCGCTGCCTCTCGCATCGCGGCTTTTAACTTGGACGTCATTGTGAGGGCCGAGTTTCCCAGACGTTCCTTTTCTTCTCTCTCTCTCTTTCTCTAGTTCGCGAACTCTCGTTCGTCGGATAGACGTTATCTAGAAGTGCAAACTTCGATCCGAATGCACGGATTGGAAATTAATAAGATGGAGGGAGAGCTAACGACTGAAAATTGTTTCAATTTCTAAAAATTCCCCTCCTCCGTGGACTAAATTGTCGATTTTTATATTTAAATTCATACGTTTGGGCAATGTAATTAAATCTCGAGTAGTATTGGAGATGACTTGTTTGGAATTATGTTGAAATTCAATGAGATTAAAAATTCTAATGACTCAGTGATGCCAGTCAAGATTGAGAAAGATAGAATCCCCATAGAAAATTGTTTCAGATATGTATCATAGCATATTCGGATAGCATATCTTTGTCTTATACTACACTCGTTTTTACACTCGCAAAAAATTTTCTAATTCAGTCTAATTACGACGACCGAGTAAAATGCAAAGACAGCAAGTCCATTCGTAGAAATAAACAAGCAATCCAAATTTAAGAAATGGAAAGACCTTATCGAAAAATCCCTCGATTCGAGATATTGGCTTGCGCGGGTGGCTTATACAGCGACACTCGATGCTGCTTTGATATTTTATATCCTCGGAGGAAAAGGTGAAGTTCCATTTCGTCTCAACAGTTATCCTATTGTGGAAGAATGCCGGAGCCACTTTGCTCGCCAGTTATTTGACTGAGTCATAAAACTCGCGGCTCTCTCTCGGATTTTTAATGAAATACCCAAACCCCACGGGACGAAGCTCGATAGTAATTTTTCTCTTGAAATTGTTACGTTCAGAAGGCCGACATTTATAACAATGTCTTTTTTTTTTTCTCATTAAAAAATAAAATTCACGTATTGTACGTATATTTGTGTATAGAACATAGAATGTAAAGGTTCGTACAGAGCCATTGAAAGTGGTTTTATGATTAATTAAAATTTGGAGAATATTCACGTAAATTCTACAAATAATATACCTTTGTAAAGTGTAAAAATTTTTGTTCAATTTTATTAAATGTAACAGACAAAGAAATGATTGAGAAACTTGTACAATGTCGAGAAGAACACACCATACTCTTACTTGCGTATTTGACTTCGTACTCTGAACGATTATTAATTAATACACTTAATCAAGGCCATAAAGGTGGCTTTGTCGGTCTCCCAAAGATTACGTACAACGTTATAACACGCCGTATCGCGATCGAACGGTCGGGTTTACTTCGGATATTTAGAGAGAAGCGCGTTAATTAGGGAGTTGAACGACCGTGGTTTGTCGCGTACTCCGATTCCAAGCATCCCGTTAACATCCCGAGTAAAATCTTTCAAATTCCATCGACGACACAGATAGCCAGAATTCTCGAAATAGCGGATCGTTTTTGTCGACGTTTATCGAAAATATTCTCTCACCCTCCTTCACCTCTGTCTATGAAAAAGATAGAAAACGTGCCCTTTCGACTGCTACATCCGAAAACCGCAGAGCATCTGATCCCCGAGTCCGCCGTTTGACGCTTTACCGGGACCCTAATTCTCACGTCTAGCCGGAGGAAAACTCGAGTAGCCGGTTTTATTCGGATCACGTGGCCTGATATGGCTGCCGAATGCGAACCCGCACCTTTGGTCCATCTTCCGCCAACTCTTTTTCCTTCTATTTTCCCCCTTTCTTCCTCGTTGAACCCTTTGGAGGCCCCGAGTCCGTGTTGAAGGAACCAGCTCTCCTCCTTAAGCATAGATTCATGTTTCTCCCTCCACTTTTCAGTCACTTTCTTCTTTCCTTCCTTCCTTCCTTCCTTCCTTCCTTCCTTCTTTCCTTCCTTCCTTCCTTCGTTCCTTCGTCGAGTACTCTGGAATTGGTCCAATGGTTCGTTTCTACCTGGCCTCCTGGTTTCCTTTCCCGAAATTCACCATCGGAAGGCGAGTCCCGCGTGTCTCTTTCGACGCTCTCGCGTCCTTCGTTCGATTGTTTCTTCTCGCTAATCTGTCCGTTCGATCGTTCAACTCGTTCAATTTCGTCCCCGAGAAGCGAAACGCTTCCTCTTTCACTTTGAAGCTTCCATTACGATCCCAACTCCTGTCCCTCGGATCTTCTTCGTTCATATTTGTCCCGAGGTGATTCGCCGACGCTGTTCCTTCGTCCGCGGATAAAACTTCGTCGACGTTCGTCTTCGTATTCCTATCTGGTCGAAAGTTTCTGACGCCGTCCCGCCGATTGGCCGAGGAACATTTCACGTGTCTAGTTCACACAGTTTTTTTCGGGCGTTTCCCTTCACTCTCTCCATTCGTATTTCTTTCCACTTGTCTCCCGGCTCGATGATACTTTCCAACGTCCTTCGTTCATGGTTGTTCATTCTTTTCATTTCTTCTTCGGTATCTTCGTTGTGATCGGATATGAATTTTTGTCAAGTTTAATCTGTAGCGGCCTAGGATTCCTCAGCTACGAGTTTCGAACACTGACTGGCACAAGCCGCGAGTGGCTGCGCGCCTAGCGTCGAGGTCCTGCCGATCTCCGACGTTAAGCAAAGCAGTGTGCGGAACTTCGCTAGGATGGGTGATCGGACCAGTTACAACAGGACCTGTGGGGGAAGGAGTCGCTGATGAGCCCCCACTGATGGATGAGTCTAGGCAGTGACTCCGAGACGAAACGCATCAACCAGCTTTCTTCTCCCACTCACATACCTCAAATCCTTTCCTTCTCATCTTTCATTCCCTTCAAATCCCAACATTCAAAGTTCAATGAAACAACGAATAAAGATTTCAAGATCATTGGTAGATTTATAACCCGTAGAAAGATGTTTTTCAAAGAAAAAACTTTTTCGAAGAAAAGTACCCCATTGGCTAGTGACAAAACAGAAAACTATCGACAAATTTTCAATCAGTGTTTTTCATTCATCATCGATGTATCGTAGCAAGTGACTTAAGCGTTTCGAATACATCGGAACGTTTGAACTATAAAAGGGGATATTCTCACCTCTCGTGAAAGTGTTTAAAAGTACCGTAGCGACGAAAGAGGCGAAAGAAGTACGGATGTTAGTTGCAAAAAGTTGTATGAATTATCGTTGTCAAGCGAAAGTTGGACGTGACCAAACCTGCGGCCAGAGTCGAGAAGAAGAGTTTCCATTTTGAATAGAAATGCCGCGGGAAATATCGCGCGCGGCGGTGGACCATTCGGCGTTTTAATACAGACGGGAGGAGTTTTAAGAGTTGCCCGCTGGAGCTTGCTCGTTGGAAGACGGAGCGCAGTTTCATTAGCTCTTTATTTGATACGCGGTTTTTAAAGCAGCACCCTGTTAGATCCCCCTCTGATTTTTCATATCTCGTTTCGTTGCATTGTTCCTGCTTTGCCGCGTTCCCGCACGAGTCACCCCCTTCGGGTTAGTCTTTTCCCTTGTTTACCCGACGCGCCTCTTTTATGCGGTTACGAGCTTCAACTTATTTTCCCCTGTTATTTCTCTCTCTCTCTCTCTCCCTCTCTTTTTAAAGAGAGAGAAAGGAGTAACATCTGGGGAAACTCGCTGGGAAACGCGACGTCTCTTACGCTGGCTACGTGATCTTCCGTTTTGAAATTAAAGTTTCGCATCCAACTCGACCCACCTTTGTTTTGCATGTCTCCGCTAGCCGCGTGTTTCAGTTTTCCTTTGCCGACGATTCGATATCGTCGCGGATTTCAGATCTACAATGTGCCTGATTTTTAACCCGTGAATGCAAAAGAGATATATCCGGGAATGGAACGAGTTTGCAATTTGACTAGTTTCTTTCTTTACAATTGAACGAAGGTTTCAATACATCTTTTAATTGCAATTTTTGGTAGATTTGTCGGATGACTAGGGTCTGATAATATCCAAAAGTGACCTGCAAACGTATTTGGTCATCTGCATTCCTTAGATTTGCTAAAAAAAAAAGCAGCGCTCTCTTTCGTCAAGCGGACTATAGATCTCGTAGCACAATCGTTGCAAACACGGTTAGAGTGAAACCTTCCAATGGCTGCAAGTTCCTTCACGCGGAATCCAGCAAATTTGCGACGGTGAATTTCTGGAGGTTCGAATTAAAAATTGTTGGAAACTCGAATTTCTCTAGACGCAGGTGTTACACTCTAGCCGCGAAGCTTCGAAACACGTTCGAAAGCGAATTCAAATGGACTCTCTCTCTCTCAGTGGCGTCTCTCAACATCCGCGCGATTCAAGAAAAAGAGAATTGTTTAGCTTAAGAGCACCTAACCTCGTGTCGGATGTGTTCTTCGCGTACGAGTGCAACCAACCAGCATGCATAGCGCACGTCACAAGTTGTTGTTACTTTACCGTTACGAAGTTTCTACGTGCGATGTTCTAACCTCTTTTTCGGTTTTCTCTACAAACCGTGCGCACCGTGGACCCTTTCTTCCAGTTGCATCTAACTTTCTCGCGCGTTCGTATCGTGTTTCTCTCGGGGTTTTCAGTTAGAATGCGAGATTTTTTCCTTCCTATTTTTGTTTTGTTTTTTTTCTTCTTTTTCTTTTGTTATTTCTTCTCTTGATTGTTTGCTTTTTCTTTCGCGTACTCAACACGGATATAAAAAGAATCTCGTTCTCCGTTCCAAGAGCATTTAATTTGCGCGCTGCAACGAACTCAGAACCCGTCGTACACAACCACATTACACAGTACACTGAATTTATGTAACACGCAAAAATGGCTCTGTTTCGTTGTAATCCTCGAAACGTCAACTTTCTACTCGCTTACCATCTCGACGAATAAAGTGCTGCCGCGAAACGTTCGCTGTATGAAGAAGAAAAATTCCATTTTGTTTAATTTTGCTCTTAAATATGAAAATTGTCAATTTACTCGCGTGAAAAAAGGAAGAAAATCGATATTAAGTTTGTCAGCGGAGCAACACGGCCTTCTTCAATTTCGTTTTAATTGATACTGATGTCCACCCACGTTTGTTACGTGTTCGTTATTGCACGATATTTTGTTTTTTTTTTCTTTCTGACGAGGATTCGAGTAATCCAATATTTACGGGAGTGGCATCTTGGCGTCGCGATCCCTTTCTGCTTTTCTACATTCGTTACTTCGGCGCGACGGGCATTCGTTCCGGCGTGCCCCTTTTTTCCCGCGTTTCGTAACTCGACGCTGCGTCGGTGCCACTTGCAATGTTTGACACCGAAACCGTCCCTTCGTTCGACCCTTTCTCGCTCTCGCCCGCTATCTGATCTCATATTCCCGAGAGAGTTGTCAATCAACATCCCCGTCGCTCCCGCGGCTCGTATGTCCGCAAGCAGGAGCGTGTAATGAAGTACCTCGGCTGTAATTATTGTCCTGCGCGCGAGAGGGGCCATTGTTCGGCCATTGCCTCTTCCTTCTACCCTCTGACGAATTAGTTTTTCCTACCAATTCGATTCGGGCCATTTTAAACGGCGCGTGCCCCTTTGGGCACTTTCAGTTGGGGCTTTCGAGCTTCCCTCAGCAAATACAGCAGTCGATTTTTTGTAATTTCAACGTCCTGCATGCTGTGTATTTGGTGTTTTTGTTTATTTTATTTTATTTGGTGTGTTTAGTATTCTTAAAGATAAGTATTCGAGCGAAGGGAAGCGTAGTTTGTGGTTCTCTTTTTCCCTTGAGATTAATTTCAAACTCGTTGATATATCTTTTTCAGGGATACTGTGTCTTTTTCTGACCAGTGCGCTGTTTCTTTGTTGTTCGGATGATTGTGTCTGAAAATGACGAATTTTTTACTTCAATTTCGTGGACAAGGCAAGGGAAACACGAACACGGAAATATTGTCCGGTGTCTTCCCTTGTTTTCCACATCGCGGGTATCTAATTAAATTGAGATTTATCTTCATTGAGAAAAATGTTAATGAGTCTTGAAAGTTCAGAGAAAGATTGCATCGAGGGTGAAAGAGTCGCGATTTACAATATTTCTCGTTCTGAAAATAAATAAATTGAAATAACTTGACCCAATCGTGTATTTTTTTTCACCGACAGAGATAACAAGATGGAAGATACACTCTGCATACTGCGTGCAACGGCAACAAAAAAATATTTCCACGTAACGTTATACTTTCTACGTATACATAGTTTTCTATCTGGTTCCACATCTTTCTCATTGTCGAACTTTTTGTCGCGAAATCGTAACCGAATGACACAATCCGATTGAATAATTAGCTAGCGAATGCCGCGATAAATTGTCCGTTACAACCGTAAGTTAAGTCGAACTAACGGTAAACGTAACTCTTCTCCGTTGTCCCCAAGTCATCTACAATACCTTGTTCAAACTCTGTTCTTAGCATTGTGTTGTGCCCGACGAGCAACACCATCATCTTATTTGCTCGAGACAGTCATCGCCTCGGATTAGCATGAAGCCGAGTTGGAGTCGGACATGGGTGAAATCTCGTCTAGTTTAACAATGGATTAATAGGTCATCCTATTGTTTTCTCCTCTGCAGTTATCTTCTACGCTCGACAGGTATAACCAAGTTCTCGCGATAGCGCATAAAATTATCAATTTTATTCCACGCGTACTTGGTTGAAAGATCGTCTCATCGAGCGTTCGAGAAAGTAGAAAGTTGCCGGATCCCGTATTAATAAAAACTGCACGACTTGTACCCCAGTACGATTCATCTCACTGAAAGGCCCAGAAGCAACTGTTCCGACTAGGAAATGAAGACTACTTCTTTGCCATGAAATTTTATTGATATGCAAACATTTGGCGCGATCGCCACTCCTACTCGAGGTCTAGCCCACGCCCCCTCGCGAATCACGAGACCCAAAGCAACCAATCGCTAATTTTCGTTGCATCAGCGTTGCACCCGAAGAGGCCCGATTTCCTGAGTTACCCCCGCTAAAATCACTTTAACAAAAAGGAATCTTTCTGTTTTATTTAAGCTATAGAAATCTCGTAGAACCAACTAAAATATAACAGAGGAAGTGAGAATATAAACTTTATACATTAAGATGTTAGAAGCAAGAATAATTCGTATTTGCCGAGGTTCTTGACAAGTTTGATCTTTTGATCATAGAGGCTAGTGTACGATCGAGGTTTTCGAGTTTATAGCCACATCTGCATCCAGGATTGCAAATAATACCCACGCGAAATGAGAAAGCAGATTGTAATAATTAGCTCTGATTTATTTACTTTACAGTTAAACGAGCGAACCAAAGAGTTAAGAATTGGTCCCTTGATTTATGAAAAAAATGGCAATTGCCTTTTGATTCAAAGAGCGAGAACAAATCAGAAAGCAAGAAGGCTCCAGAGATAGAGGCAGACCTGGCTAATAATAACAATTAAATCCGCGATTTAGACTCCATGTAGAATTCCAATATAAATACACGCGTCCACACCGTTCGTGGTCTAGGTGTTATGAATTGTACTCGACGATCGGTGAATCAAAGGAACGTATTGAATCGCAGAGACGCGAGATGAATTGGAAAACAGCGGGCGGAATGAGAATCTCGCTGATCTTTATCCAAGGTCCGGGATAGAGTCGTTGATCGAATAAATCCGTTTCACCATCATACGGGCACCTGTGTCGTGCATGTACGTTGCTCCTCGGTGGCCTCTGCTCCTCGGCTCCCTATCTCACGGGTCCATCCGTGCCTCCATTCTTGCGCCGTATTGCCTCTTATTTCATTCGTTGTCGCAAGACGATCGTCCCACTTCCGTTTCCCCCTTGATTTTCATTCCCAATCCGCCGGATTTTTTGCAATTCAAAGCCGCCGCTGGCTCGCTCGGACGACAGGCAATAACTTACCATTCCGCTCGCCAACCGATTGACCTTTATTCCGGATCTATTTTCAATCTTGGAACCGTCCCGAACTAGTTGTTCGACGACTGCGAAGCTTCTCTTCTGCTTCCTCCCTGGATTGTATTTACCCTGGGCTATCTGATCGGGCATGTTGATGCATGTACACAGAAGGGTAAACGTATGATACAGGCCCCGAGATCCTCGGGTGTACGAGCATCAAAGGTAATAGCCAAGTTGCCGTACCAACTTTCAAGGGGATACGTGAACCGATGGCCGCAATCGGCTCGTTTGGCACTGTTTTCCATCTAACCTTTACACCGTTTGCCATTTGTCGCGCCCTTCCGAACAACACCCGCAACTTGGTGTGCAACGTGCGAACGTCCATTTTTCTTTTTCTTTTCTTTTTTGGCTGTAATTAATGAAATGTAAATACAGTGCCGTTGTTGGAACGAAATGAACACTTCATCTCGACTCGTGGCGCGAATAATCACGGGCTTGTCAATATGTTAACTGAGGGTGGTTTTTTTTTTTTTTTTTTTTAATATTCAAAGTGTTTGAAGAGTGTTTCTAGAGGTGCTAAAAGTCCAATGTTTCGGTATTGCGAAATCTTCTGTTTTTTACGTAAATGTAGTAAAAAAAATTTGTAGAAAACTCTAAACGTGAGATCTTGAAGTTTTTCGAATACAAAGTGAAATTAAATACCGAAAATTTTAGTAAGCTAAAGTTTCATAAATTATCGCAGGCTTCTATTATCCAGCTATGTCATTTCAGAGTTAAATTTGCAAATGTAAGACTGTTCACTATGATTGTAAGATTATTGGACTACTAAGATTTTTTATTTATTTAGTATTAATTAGTTGAAATTGGTATAAATTTTATTTACATCGTATAGTATGTTGTTCCTATTGACCATTTTTCAATAACAAAAGAAAACAAAAATCTTTCAATTTTAGCGCGTACAATATTTTCTACGATACACTGTTCGTTTACGTTGTGCGAAATATTCGATAAAAAAAGAGAAGCGGCGGAAGAAAGAAACTTCTGTCTTTTTTTTAGCCACAAAATATACACACATACGTATTTATGTAACACGGAAGTTTCAACTCCCGGTGCGGATCAAATATTTGGTAAAAACAGACGAGAACGACCCAGCAGCGGATGATCTGTCTTTTCAATAACGGAAAAACGTAGACATTTGTGCGATACGGAAGTATTAATTTGTTATGCGAATCGAACATTTGGTTCGAAAAAAAAAAGAACAAAGGAAAAAAGACGGATAAGTCTTCCAGCATTCTGATGAATGTGTCAAAATATAGTTACCGTTTCGTAATAGCTGTTCCACGTTTTGTTACGCGCTTTCCCCTGTGTGTAAAATTTCGTATACATACAGCGGCTACGGCAAGCTTCCGGACGGACTGTAATTTCGTTTCAGTTTAAGTTATACATTATACCACGCGCGATTCGTCCGACAAAAATTTAATAACGTTACATTCCGCAAGCCACGGTACGTTCCATAAATCTTCGTTCCACTGTCAATTTTTGCACGTACAGAGCGCCCAAAGATTTACCGTTCAAATGACAGTGCGTTCTATATTGTAGAAGTAAGACCAAAGTATGATGTATCGTAACAAAAATATGAAACGGTACTGTACATGTTAATTCGTGTGTTTCAAAGTGTCGTCTCTCTTTATCAATTCAAAATTGATATCACCGTGCTATCGAATTTGTCATCGTGTTTTCCAAAACGTTTAATTCATCTCGTGTAGATAGTTTTATTGCATAATCCGTCATAAGTATAGAGAAAATAAAAATATCAATACCACGAATATTATATGTCCTGTGTCATCGGACTGAGAGGAAGAGCATTGAATCTCTGCGATTTCTATTTTCATTTATAGTTGGAGGGAAATAAAAATATTCGTTTTTTTTTTTTTTTAATAAAAATAGCAAATAAACGCCAAATAAAAAAAAAGAAAATTTCTTTGAAAGAAAATTGTATCGTTCACATACAATAGATTGGATATTAGACTCACTGGAGTATAATCATTCATTCACACTGAATGTCCACAGACTGTCCAAAGATTTAGCGTTCAAACGTAGGACCAAAAAGAGTTAATGATATTTGATTGCATCTCATATTTTTGCCACTTTTTAACGAAGCATTTGCGAGCTCTTTGCTGCACAATATTCCTATTTCTACCTACAAAATACATTGACTAAACCTCCAAACACCTCTAAACTTGCACATTCGCAACGCGTGTTTGTAACGCACGTGCTTTTCCCATTCACGTAACGTTAAAAAGAGATGTCACGTCGCGAAATTCGACAAGAGAAACACCACGAGCTAATCGTTTAGCCGAGAAACTGAATGTCGATAACTCGGTCCCTCTTCAACCTCTTGTTCCATCTTGCTCCATTCTCTTCCAATCCGGCGGCAGTCGCCGGGAGAATAGGAGAGTGAAGTACACACATCCCTCATTGTACTGGCGTATCAACGCGCGTCAATAGAGTCCTCTTAATATTTTTCTCCCGTTTCCTCGCCCGAATCCTATCGAATATTCGTTTGAAGTTAACCAGCTTCCATTGTTCCAATTCGGGGCTCAAAGGAGCACCGTGCAAGCTCTCTCCGCGTATCTCCTTCGTTTACCTTGCCACGCTTGTTTCGGCTTGCCTGAGGGAGTTGCCGAGTCGAACGCCGCCTTCTTCGTGCGCCTCTACAGTGTGTTTCGCAAGATTATCACGTGGACGTGATATTTCTCCGGAAAGGATTTTGTAAAAATTCTCGTAACGGATCGAGAGTACACCTAAAATGCTATTACGCAAGTAAAAGCTCGATTAATAGCGTGTCCAATCTCCGTCGCTGGTAGATTATCACATTTTTGGACTTCAAGACCTGTATATTTCTCGAATTCGACGACTGGGGCTTCCTGCCGGGTTGGTCAAACATTTTCGACTGGATTGGCGTCGGAGGACTGAGATGCTGATACCGTTCTTTCTTTTCCATTGCGTGCAGACACGGCTTTGACTCGAAGTGTCAAAGATTGGTTTTCTCCGTCGAACCAGTGTTTCTGTTGGATTTGGCTCGTGTTTGACAGGATTTGAAAATGTTTGGTCAATCATGAAGAACGTGTCTCCTAGAGTGTTCAAAACGCTTATAATTTTGCTTTCACTCGCAGTGTTGCGTTTTTTAAACTTTCGAGTGATTTTTGCAAAATGAACGCGAATGAAAGTTCCTGCTCCTTGCGTTCTAATTTCTTTGACTCAATTTTTACAGCTTAGACCTCGGTAGTTCCAGCACGAATCACGATTCCTCGTACTGTCGTGTCGCGTTTGCCACGGCGACACGAACGAACGCTTTCTTTCGTGATGCGAACCGAGTGTAACCGTCCCGGCGTCTGCTTCAATTTTCCCGCGGTCCCTGAAATGACCGCGGCTATCGCCCCGACGAATTAAATCTCGCTTTCCCTCTCTGGAAATTAAAATTTTTTTAATATCAGAGCGATATCTGTTTTTACGCGTGGCGTTACACGGCCCAGAGATAGATTCGCGGTGGCATTGGTGCTCGTCCAGCCGGATGTCAGATTTGACTCTGTAATATGCCTCGCTTCATATCGTACGTTCTTCCGGAAGCAAATTTTTCCGCTGGATTCCTCTTTTATTGAATAATTCAGGTTTCGCTGCAGTTATTCTAGTATTTCATTGAACTAGGTATTGTTTACGTGTGTAATGTTGTTTATGTATTAATATTATTATATTAATCTGGCATTATTTTTGCATATTTTCATTTAATAATAATTATCCTAGTAAATGTTCTAAATTATTCTAATAAATAATAACCGAAGAAGAAAAGATTTCAAAGTTGGTATTACATTTTTGCTAAAATGTAATCTTTTTATATAATTAGTCTCGTTCTCTGATTTGACTCAATAATGTGTTTCTTTTCTTTTTATGTTAGATTTTTCTCTTATCGAATATTTATTCCAGAAACAAATATATACAAAGGAACCTATACGTGCGAATATTATAAATATATTTTACCAATATATATTCATTTCACAATTTTAAAATAATTCTCTGCTTTGCACTTGATTCGATTTTACTCGAAAGTAAATACAGTACTTATTTTTTCTATTACAATACTAATATTATTCTAGCATCACATTTTTACTAACGCTTCTTACTTTTAATATTTAACATTTTCATCGTGACTGCACGTATACCTCACGATACAGTTGTAATTGTCTCAGACACCTTGTCGCACAAGTATATTTCATTCCTCCACCGAAACAAACGCGATACTCGTCCGAAGACCTTTTCGAGCGCGAGAGTAAACGTAATTACTTTACATTTATTTCACAACCGTGCAATTATCCTCCTTCCACGTTCAAATGATCCCCGTCACCGCCTAATGCCCGCCCATTAATAAGAATAAATCCACGAGAAATAACTGCGATCGACGTTCTTCGCGGGTAAAGGAGATGCACGCGTTTTCTCTCGCGTTTTCAAACAGAAATGTATTCGTATCGCGCGAACGTGCATATTTCTCGCTCGTCGCCCGACACGTTCGCTCATAAAATTGATTCGAAAAGTTGTAGCCGTGCGCTTCGTTACCCGCCGCATTGTTTTCCTCGGCGCGAACACGCCGCAACTCTAATCCCGACAGTTTTATTTTATTTTTCAATTTTTTTTTTTAATTCCACGCCGGTTGTCGGTCGCGTCTTGCGAGCGAGCGAGTTCCCGCGGGAATTATCGCGCGAACAGCGCACGCACCTCTTTTCTCGCACACGCGTGGAATTTTCATTTGTCGCGCTCGGCTCCGGTCTTTCTTTGACTCCGCGTCTATTTCGCGGTTTCGCGTCGCGATTCACCTTCGACCCTTTCGCTCAACGACCGATAGTCAAAACGATGCTGACAGACCGTATTTCATTTCACTTATTCGAGAAGAAACGCTAAAAATCTGAGTAATTTTCTAAATTTAAACCGTTGCAGCAATCTCTCCTCTGTGAACTTTATACTTCAGCGGTTCGAAATTCTAACAATTCGCGAGAAAAAGGAAACATCTGTAGAAAGTACAGATCTCTCTCTCTCTCTCTCTCTCTCTCTCTCTCTCTCTCTCTCTCTCTCTCTCTCTCGAGCAACACTCAACACCGCGTGTATAATAATTTTGTACGCGCAGGCTGTTGGAATTACTCGAATTACGAATTGTTTCGCGCAAAGCGAAGGAAAGTAGAGGAAAGTGGGAATTCCATTTGGCGGGTGCGTCGCTCGTTACTCTCGCGAGAAGGAAGCGGAGTCCCGCGAGAAGACAAAAACCTTGTTACGCCATTCGGGTCTTCTCCTCTTGTCGCAATTACGCGACTCATTCCCGTACACAGGCTGGGGGCATTAAAAATTCGACGAAACATCCACCCCGCCTCCTCTGCTCTCTCCTTTTCGATCTCTCCTTATCTTCTCGTTAGATCCGCTGCCCTCTCGTCGCCCCCGGGGGAGAAACCGCCCCTTTGCAAAACGCGTGCAAAGATGGAATGCCCTTCGTTATTGCAGCTTCATGAATTCCATTGTTGCGTTCGTACGTTTTCAGTTTCCTTTTTTTTTTTAAATCGACGACGATACGGATACGATTCCCATCGATTCGCAACTGCATCGCGGATTCGTCGTTTCCTTGTATTTATTTGCCTCCGTTTCTCCCGTTCCCTTTGTTCGACACGCTGCGCTTGCTCGCTCGCTCGCTCGCTCGCCGCCACGGGGAATTTACGTCCTCTTTGTTACCG
>KQ435794.1:9524264-9554285 GCA_001276565.1 Melipona quadrifasciata | reverse complement strand
ACCGCGATTTCAGGGTTATTAAACATGCCCGGGGAAGAGAGAAAGGGCACACGTCGCTTGAGTTAAAGGAGCACCGGGCGGACAAAGAATCGTTGTCTTTCTTATTTAGGCCTTTAACGATTTTCCTGGCGAGCCGGGTAATTATTCGAGTTTAACAACCAACCGTCCTCTTCTACCTTTCCTCCCCCCCCCCCGTCTCCGAATCGTTAATAATTCCATTTGGGGAAGTTTGCAACGAGGGGGGATTTTTCGCGGTTTGGCGCGATTAATCCTTTCGAGATATCGGCTCGTTCTCGTAAGTCGAGCCCTTCTCGGAACAGCGTTTTGAAACGATGGATTGTTTGGTACTGCGTTGGTTTCGCAAACTATAATACATAGGGGAGGGTCGCGTAATACCTAGTTTCCTACGATAGATATCGATTACGCATTTAGACGAGCAAATAAACATCGCGCGTAACATGTTTTGGAGCAGTATTACCGAGATTGATACTTGGTAAGTTGAAAAATTTATTTCGTTTCGTCAAAGTTTACGTTTCGTGTTATGTATAGTGTGATAAAATTCTCTGGTTTTGCGATGCTTTTTGTATGTGCAGTATATTCTGACGGTCGACCATCAAAGACCAAAATTATTTTTCTGTATTTCTTTCGCAGAAATACATCTGAAATTTTGAAACGAAAAAGATTCAGGACAAAGTACGTGAATGAGGAAAACAATAAAATTTTACTTCCAATTCAAAATCTAGTAATTTGATAATAGGCCGGTACTGACTTAATTTTTCATTTCTTGCAATTACTGCAATTTTAATTTTTTTTTTTTTTTTTTTTTTTTTGTAACCTGATATACGAAAACCAACGAGTGCGATACTCGCGTGTACATGAGCTAATATCAGACTACAATAAAAATGGAGACTTATCTGTTAAATTTCTCACGCAAGCCGTATTTTTCATCGGGCAAACGGTGAAAGGCGAGCCTTCTTTTAACGGAGACTGAACATTTCGTCCCGTATAAGTGGAACGCATTTGCGATTCTTATGCGTGTGGCTCGTGCAGCATGTTGAAACATGTTTCAAAGTGTTGCGTGCGCGGCGTAGCTAGAAGGCTAATTTACACAAGCCAGATTATATTCGAGAGAGTGGACGGAAAGAGGCGCGAGTGAAATTTAACCAAATATTGAGTTTCTGCTTAAAAGCCAGGTACAGGTGCACGCGAGAACTTAGCGACACAGCTATTTGTGCTCGCCGATCTTTTGTGCAGGGTGTCGTTTGTTGATGAAATAAGAATTTGTAATTTCGTTTCGACGTTGATTCGGCTAGATCACACTTTCGGTGTTAAAAAAGCGGCGATCTTATGTTTTTTCGAGCTACCACACTTTCAATTTTCGTTTTATCATCGAGCGTTTCGTGTGATTCGTGACCTGAGATATAAAGTACAAATTGGAATTATTACTGGAACTGTGAGAGTAGTGGAAATGATTTGTAACTCTTCGTACGATACTAAGAATTTTTACAGATTTCAATGATTTTTAGCGAAACATATATAAATAATATTTCGATGCTTTTTGGTTAAACATATATAAATAACAGCGTTATTATCGCTGAAAGTGATTTTAGTGAGGGTAACCCAGGAAATCGGGCAACGAAAATTAGCGATTGGTCGATTTGGGTCACGTGATTCGCGAGGGGGCGTGAAGTAGACCTCGAGTAGGAGTGGCGTTGTCTGGTACTGAGCGAACGCGCCTGTAATTTGTTTTGTATCGTTTAAAATGTTTGTGTATCAATGAAATTTTGTGGCAAAAGAGTCGTCTTCATTTCCTAACCAGAACAGTTACTTCTGAGCCTTTCAGTGAGACGAATCGTACTAGGATACAAGTCATGCAGTTTTTTGTTCTTTGTATTATTGTATCATTATTACCATTCTTCGATACAAATTTTATACCTGAATCGTTGAATTATGCGCCGATTGAAATTTGGTTTAATCTGCACAGAGTTCTGTTACACAGACATTTTCGTCGACCAGATAGAGATCGCAATCGCATCGGGCCTAAAGAGGGAAATACGTTTTGCCGCGTCGATGTCAACCGCTTCGCGATTTTTCCAATTTTTTCCCGACTTTCTGTTTCGCCGCTTGTTCAAACACCAGAGACGTTTTTCATTTCGGCCGAACGATATTCAAAAAAAACAACGGCGCGACTCGTGGCGGAGTTTTGTTTTCGCAAATTTCGCGACATCGCGTTGACGCTGCGCCGCAATCTGCCGGCCGCTCTGTTCCTTCCACGCTATTTTCTTCCTCTCTTTCTTTTCTTTCTTTTATCGAGAACTTTGGCTTTAATTGAAATGCACTTTCGTTCCGGGCACGAAATCTTCGGTAACATACACGCGAGCCAATCTGTAAAAATTGGAATCCAGAGTTTCTGCAGATTCGTTCGTTTGTTCTCTCGGTTTGCACAGCCGACCGTGTGGTTTGCAAAACGCTCTCCAAGGAAATACACTCGTTTCTTCGAAACTAACCCTTGCCGTTGTTATTCGTCCGATTTTTACGCGAATTCCCTTGAGTTTGCATCATGCAGCGGTGGATCCTGTCAACCTTCCGCCCTACGATCCTTCGTTTCAATTCTTTCAGGCAAACGTTGGTTACAATTTGTCACGTTGCGTGAGATTTATAGAACTTTATTTTACAACGATACTTTCAAAATTCAATATTCTTACATATTAACGACGATGCATCTCGAAACGATTGAGTTTAATTAATCAGCATTCCGATCGAAAAGAAGCTCGTTAAAGTTTGTGTCGCAAAGAATTGTTTCCTGTGGATATCCCAAAATATTTCTAGTCTAGTTACTTTTATGACACTGTCGAACATCTTTTCCAGACCCATTTTGGGGAAAGATCACTGCATTCGATTAAAGAAAAGAAAGCAGAGTAGAAAAGACATCGTTATTTGGACGTAACATTTCGGAATGAAAAGTTAATAAAAACTGCACGACTTGTATCCCAGTACGATTCGTCTCACTGAAAGGCCCAGAACTGTTCTGACTAGGAAATGAAGACGACTTCTTTGCCGTAAAATTTTATCGATATGCAAACGTTTGAGTCGATAGAAAACAAATTACAGGGGCCAGACAACGCCACTCCCACTCGAGGTCTACGCCACGCCCCCTCGCGAATCACGTGACCCAAATCAACCAATCGCTAATTTTCGTTGCATCAGCGTTGCACCTGAAAAGGCCCGATTTTCTGGGTTACCCTCGCTAAAATCACTTTCAGTGACAAAAATGACCGTATAAATTTTTGTGGGAAGCGATCTGTTACTTTAAATGATCCATTTGATTAAAGTGCGTTTCCATTATGTAAAATAACTTTTTCCCCGTTATTTTACACATTACGATTACACATAATCGCCCGTGTTATTTAATAAACTTCATGTTCCAATATATCAGTAGATACGATTAAACTAAATATTGAAAAAAAAATTTCGCGAATATAGAAACTCTCAACAATTCGCAGATTAATCACCGATATTTAACGAAGCAGGTGTCGCAAGCGCGGTCCCACAATGTTGTTTCACGATTAAAATTCGAATTCCGTAGGATTACAATTTGCTTTTTCATTCGAACCGTAATGGAACTCGATGTTCGAGGGGATTAAGCAAGGGGGCCATTGATTATCCGATGAATTCGTTCGCGGCGAGCTTGGTTTTGAACTAATTTCGAGAACCGTCAGCGTTCAGCACACGACAGGAAAATTCGGGATGAATGAATTCTTTCTTTAATTCGTTCGGTGTCTCTCAGTTTTTCTTTTTCACGGTGTAACTCGTGCAACTCGTCGCGACACGACGGGCCAACGTGCATAAAAGAGAACTCGCTCCTAGCGAGCTCTCGCGCCGCCTGCGCTTTCGATAGGAAAATGTAGAATGGTACCCGCATACTAAATGGCCGGGCAATTCGGGAAATCTGCATTTATGCAACGCGCCGTGTTTCAATATTTACTCGAATTTTACTTTGTGTACGTGAGCGTTAATATCGCGCGGGCCGCGTTTCGGAGCTGATTTGCCGAAATTTAAATTTGGTTAATTAATAAATTAATTTGGTCGGTTAATACACCGGGCGATAATTCCATTTGGCTTCGCTGTTATTCCATCGTTGCGTTTCGTCGCGCGCGCACGTTACACATTTCGACCGCATTTTCTTTTGGAAATCAATCGTAACAAGTACACGAGCTCTCTCCCTTGCTTCTCACAATTTACAAAAGCTCCGGTCGGTGATAATAATAATAATATAGTTCTAACACGATAAGTCGTATTTTTCGTACTCGCAGTTGGAAAGAGTACGAAGTAAAGTTCAGCGAACTCTTGCAGAAATGTGCAATAACAGCAAAATAACGTATCACGATTTGTTAATATTAGTGTTTCAGAGATTGTTTGCCCGTGTAATTGCTTTCAAGTACTTGGTGTACATGAGCTTTTGCATGAGAAACAATGGCGATGTTTAAAATTACAAAGAAATATAGGTTACGTGCGTTTTATTTTATATAAAATTAACGTAACTCGTTCATTATTTATTTTACCTCTTTGCTTTGTCATTTGATTTATCACTTTGTTGTGCAAACAAAAAGGTGCACAAATAAATAAAATTTGTGTCTTTATTCTTTATTGTAGTTGAGAAAAATCGGGTAATGAGTCAACTGCACGAAAAGATTAATTTTGTGTATTAGGTTGTACAATAAGTTGATTGATATTTCAAAAAAAAATATAAAAAAATCGTTATTTGCCGCTATTTATCATTCGCAGTTTTTATTAAATTGCTCTGAAGATTTCATTTTTTGTGTGTACCTTCGAGTTATTTCGCGATCGCTCGTGAAAAGATTCTTCAAATATTTGAAACAATATTATTAACATAACAAATACGATATGTGTGTTTTCAAATTGTTTCGCAATTACTCGTGGAAGAGTGATCCTTCAAATATTAAAACAGTTAATATCCCAATGTTGATAACATAATAATAAGCTCAATCTCAAATGTGCATCGTAAATTCCACATTTCTTCTGTGCCACGAGAAATATCTGTTCACATAACAAAAAATGATTTTTATACTGAATATTCATAATGATTCGTCTTGCGTGAAAAGAGCAATTAATTCGGTGAAGCATGGATCGTTTCTGGTGTCCAAATACCCACTCGTTAATAACTCAACTTCTCATTCGCAATTCTTTTCATTCAACTTGTATTATCACATTTGGTATATTATCAGACATACTATCAAATACCGTAGGAAAATTCGAAGGACTCGCACAATATTCCCGCGGATTCTACGATTTCGCAAAATTTAAACAGCTCAAAAATGAAATATCTAAAATAACAAAGTGTCGCTCCAAGTCCCCTGTGCTTGGTAGTTTCTCACATCACGTCGGATGTTCCAGAAGTTCGTTTAGAAATCTCCTTAGAAAACAGCTGGCCGACCGCGACTCGTCGATGTTGCGCGCCGTGACGCTCCAAAAACGATTCCACTCGCGAGCGATGGTAGAACCCGATGGTAGGAAAAGTTGGTCGCCGGCTGTTTCAGCGCTGAAACGGAGCCTCTCGTTGATTAGCGCAAAGATCACCCGCGTTTGTTGTTTCGAAGCGACGCGTGGACACGCGGTGTCCGAGAACGGGACAGAGCATTCGCGGATCGACGGGCCATTTCACTCGCCTCGTTACCGCGGAGGCCGCGGAAACTTTCTCGCGAGCACTCGAGCATAATCGCGACGCAGACGTTCGCGACGAGCAGCAAGACCGCGTGGAGAATATCGACCCGGCAACTTAATCAACCCTCCTCCTCCACCCCCTTTCGCCTGCCATCGGCCTTTCATCGTTGAATAAAGTTGCCCTTTGTCGCGTAATAAGTAGATTCGAGAGCATTCCCCTCGCGGCTCGACGACGACGTTGTCTGACGCGCGCCCCGGCGCACGAACCGCCGTTTCAAAATGATTTTATTATCCGGCTGGTAATTGGCCCCGATATCATTTCCCTCCCGCCGCCACCGCCGCCGCCGTGCTCCTACAGATTTTATTACTGTTATCGCGTTTCCCCGGCCTCGAAGGGCACACTTCCGATTGCTCGAGCCGGCTCACTTCTGCGGAATACCTCGGTTTATTTTCACGAGGATCGCGATCTGTCCGTTCCTCTCCTTCCGCGATGAATCCTTCTACCGGGGGGGAAGGGGGGAGGGCGTGAGAGAACAAGCTAGTGGAATATCTCGGTTGTCGCAGAGCCGACGATGAAAAATGAAAAAGGAACGCAACTGGATCGCATCGCGATTTTTTTCAATTCTTCATCGTTACGGATGGCCAGCGTATGATTTAGATAAAATTGGCTACGTAATAATTTCGGGGCGGTAAACGGCCACGCGTTGATCCGTGAAATTTCATACCAGACTGTTAACTAATTGTTATTGAACTAAGTTAAACTAATTTCCGGTTGCACTTTAGGTTGGCACGCCGCACGTAGTCTCCCAAGGTTTAAAACAGATTTAGTAGATATTTTATATTTTTGTTTGCTAGATTTTCGTGTGCCTACTTTTATGCGAGTTCATATCTCTCGTGTTGCGCGAAAAGATACGAAGCTTTGAACATTTTATACATTTTTTCAAAGTACCAAATTGATTTCTCGTGATTTATTCTTCATCGATGTAACTGTATTAACCAAGTATTGTGTTAATATATTTGGTGACATTTTGACATATATATAATTTGCAGATATCTTCACACATATATATATATATAATGTCTTTGATATCTACCTATATCAGACCAAAAAACGTAAAACCTTGTCTACACCATGTCAGCTCTACGGGTAGCAAAACTGAAACAATGCAGGGTGATCTCTTTCTCAAAGAGACGGCTCGCCGATCGACGAAAAGAAGCAAGGAACAGGCAGCTTTCAGATATCGAGATATCAAAAAGCCGCGAGACAGAATTGGCGTTGTGCCACGTTTCCAAGGCGAGACGACTCCAGAGCCGAAATAAGAAACCGACGATTTCGACGATCCGACGATGTCTCTCTTTTTCCAAATCGTTCGATTCTTTAAAACCGGCTCGGTATAATTCGCGATGCCTGTGTCTGACGTTATTTACGGTGTTAACGGGACGGTTGTTGTTGCCAATTGTACCAACGATCGGATTGGATAAACTTGGTTTCGACGCTCGATCGTATCTCTCCAATTGGCCCGATCGTCAACGAAGATCGGCTCGATGCCGAAATTACCACCAGCACGAAACTAGTGAGCCGCGTTCGAGGGACAGTCGGACGCGGGTCGAGAGTGTGCCACTTGTCTATTTATTGCACAGGCACAGTCATATTCAGCGGTTAAGGTGCGGGCCTCCGGGTTCATTAAGTCCGGGTAATGGCGATCGATATCCCGCTGAATATCTGCTCGGAATCGTGCTCAGAATCCCACGCGCTGCCAACTTTTTCCCCGTCGCTTCCATCTAACCGTGTTCGACGGTCAAACTGCTGCGTTCGATAGGGCGTAGTTAGCGTGGCGCGACATTTACCAAATTGTCCCGCGGAGACACGGCGATTCCCCCCGTTTTCGCGTGTGGTAATGGTTTCGTAAGTTTCGCGCGATGTCGATCGGTTTTGGATCGCGAGATACCATGTTTTCAAAATTGCGGGCTGCGATCGTCGTTGGAAAATCTTGGAAACAAGTTTGCACCTAGGAAAAAGAGTTTTTAATGAATTTGTCCATGCTGGAGGGCTGATATTTTTTATCAGTATTTAGGTTCCGATCAATGGACCGCGAAATAATTTCTGAAATTGAAATCTAGGCTGCGTTGTTTATAATTTTTTTGTTAGAAATTTTACGAACGTGAAAGTGCGTCTTTGGCGATTTAAATAATTTTTCGTAAAGCGCATAAATAAAATCTCGCGTACTCTTTAACCCGATGGAAATTTTAGGCTCGACTCGTCAATTTTTTGACAGGGGGACTGCAATTCGCAGGTTGGTATCAGTGGTATCGATTCAACGTCGATCCGATCCGACTCGGAGGCGCGCGTCGTCGTCCTTGGTCCAGGCCATATCTTTCGTTTCTTCGGTCAATCTCCCTGATTAATTAACCGTTCCAGACAGGAATCGGAGGATTCTTTCCAGTTAAGTCTGTCATGGGAAACGATTCTCGTTCGCGCGATCGTGTAATTTACCGCTACAAATGGACCGTTTCCTTAGTCTACGCCGGCATCTCCCGGAGTAATTAACTCCGGGCTGCAGTTCATCGGCATCAAAGTTGAATAGACACCGAGCGAGAACTTTGATCGTGTAAATTCTCGTGGAAACCGCCGGTCGGACCGACCGATTTTCCCTGCAGAAAGCCACATTCTCGGGGCCTTGTCGTTCGTTTCGTACGACCCTCCCTCTCTCGTCTATTAGGAGAGGATATTAGATGGAAATCTCGAGGAAATACCCCGGTGTGGAAACTAAACGCTCGACGAAAATTATGGCTAACGAAGAAATTAACGCCGCGATAAAATTGCGACTCCTAAGATCGTCGACGATCTCGTCACGGAGTGATCGCAGGTTCTGGAAATACCGCTCCTGAACAGTTGTTTTTCACTTACAGCGGAATTAACGCGCGTTCTATTTGCGGTAGAGTCAATGCACACATGCTGCGTTTAATACGCAAAAGTAAAATTGTAATATTAATTATAATGTTATGTAGGAGAAATTATATAAAAGAGTTTTCTGATTTGTGTAAAATTGACACGAAGAGTTTCCTTATCACCAACTACCAACGATTAAAGTATAAAATTCCCATCACAGACATTCAAATTTAAAGAAAAAGAAGAATGAAACAACTTTACAATGTTTAAAAAAAAAAAAAAAAATGAAAGAATAATAAACGAAGTACGGCTGTCTTTTATAGCTTTCATCTACGAAATGAGTCATTTAAATCTCTGGAAATACACTGCTTTACATCCACAACAAAAATTTTCAACAAAAACGAGAAATGATTTGATTTCAGCGAATTAGTCCAGAGTTGGTTAACTGGCGGCCCCCTGCTTTCCCTCGCTAGCGCTACCCCCTCCACTCCATCTCTCCGCTTGCTCAGTGGGGGAATCAACAGACTGAGAGAGTGGGGCTCATGCACGTCGAAGAAATTTCAATGTAGCGGAGAGATCGACGCAGTGGAGGGGGTAGCGATCAGAAAAGTAGGGGCAAGAGCCGCCAGTTAGCCACCTCTGAAACAGGTTGACTAATTTCTTTTCTCCCGCGGTCAGCCTGACTTTAATTTCACGACCGTGTGCTGGCGATTTGTACACACACGAGGTAAATCGGCGCCGGTGGTTGCGAATCACATCCCCTCGAGGAGGAAACGGCGGTGTTGAGCCGATTTTAAGCAACGTTTACGTCGCAATGTCGCGGCACGTTGAAATATCGATCGCGAGCGAGCCGTCGACTTTGCGAATCCGACTGGATCCGGCTTTTCAACGGTCCGGAGATAAATAACGCCGGGTTTCTAAGGCGCCGTTAACGAATTCGTTCTGTCCTACTTCGACGCGAAACACAAGGGGCACCGCGATTTTGGGAGCTCGCTTTTTGTTCGCGAGCCCGCGCGTTTTTCACGGTCTTCCTCGATCTGGATGTTCGTTCCGGGTCGAATTTAATACCGAAACTACTGGAAATGCTGGTGGAGTGTCGGGGAAATAAGAATGCAGACAATTTGGGTATTTACTTGGAATATTTAATATTTAAATGTTAATAGGAAGTCGTTATACATTGTCTCGCCCAAAAGTCTTAGGACAGTTTTATTTTTAATATTAAGTTTTATACTAATATATCAACAGAATTGTATTTAATTTTGTTTAATTTATTGTGCAATTTGTGTTGTAAATATTTACCGTACATAACTTGTAATCTACATAAACTAATTGTTATACTAGTTTTACTGTGCTTGTCCTAAGATTTCTGAGGGTGAGTACGCACTCATAAAGATAATCTAAGGTGACTAGAGAGTGAATTTCTAAAAAAATCTCGTCTGTCGTGATGATCGATTAGTTCAAGGAAGTCGTTGTAAAAGTACAGCAGTCAGCCCGCGAAGCGTCTGTCCGAAGAGATTTCCCTTGTTCTCGGCCGGGAACGCGAATTTTACAGCCAACTATATTGCCTTGTGTTCATGGGATCCGACGAGCTTCGAGTTTGATTCATCGCGAGCATTACAGCCAGCTTGGTTACGGGCCTCGAGCTCATCAGCTTCCAGTAAAAAGCAACTGGTTTCCGCCATTAAATTGCAAACGAGCTGATTTTACCGTAACTTTGTAATTGGCCGTAGACAAATATGATTTTGTTTGAAAATCACGTGTAAATTTTAACGCGTACTGCTGCCTGTCGTGTGCTGTTACGCTGCACGAACGTTACCGAACGTGATAATCGGTTGATAATTTTGGACAAGAATCGAAAATTCTGACAGAGATGTGTGAACATCGAAAGTTTACACGCATGAAACATATAAAATTAGCAATTGATCGATCGTGGGCATTTTTGGTAAACTGGATGCTTCAAGAATTTATAGAATGTAATATACATAATTTAAAAAACCACATAAACTATAGATTAAATAAATTTACGAGTTTATTAGATGAAACGCATTCATTTAGCAGATGAAATGAACAAAATGAAATAAACTTTGTTTCTTTGATTCGTACGTACTGCGTAAACATCTATTGCATTATCGTATCTCGCTTGTGTCTTAATTTACTTGCAAATTCATTTGGAAATCAGGGACCATCAATTGAATTGCCTTTTCCATCTTTCAAGTACCGTGGTTCATTTGGCGATAAAAATCGTACAGCCAATTTTTAGGAGTTATTGCAAGAAGAAAGTTCCGATCTATCGTCAACAAGTTGATCCGACCGCGAAACAAATTTTTTAACATCTATAAAATACGTACTGTGACAATTTATGATACTTTCGAGAAGGAAAATGTCTTTGCTAGATATCGTAAAAACATCGTGGAGTGTGTAAAATGAACGATGTGATTTTCAAAGTAGGGGCTTTCAAACCAGCCAACACGTCGTACGATTCCTTTTTTTCTTCTCTTTTTAAGAAATTATAAAAGCTTCAATACCGACAATTTAACATTCGAACGATATTGCAAATATATATATATAATATATGATAAATTGCAAATGTAATTGGTGAGAATTGATTGTGAAAATTTGCGAAAATAATTACGAACAATTACAGTAACGGGGTAATTGGCAAACGTGCTCGTCGGCGAACTGCGAAGAAACCTTCCAGCCGCTGTAAATGGTAAAGTTCGGTTCGAGTGAAATTAACATCAATCGGCAGCGTGCTTCGTTCACAAGCCCCGAATAATCGGCGCTTATATTTGATTAATATCCAACTGCGCGTAGCTTCCGGTTCAAGACTGGCGGATAGAAAATCGCATTTAGAACGTCGTAATACGCGTTCAATTCTGCATGATCCGAAACAGGCATTAACCGCGATCGTTCCGCGGAATATCGATCGCCATTACCGCGAAGCTTGGGTCTCTCTCTCTCTCCCCTCTCGCGGTGGCTAAGCACAAACCAATGGCGCGACCCTAAATTGGTTAGCGATCAGCCGGCATAAAGAAGACCGGCTAATTTATCTGGATTCCAAGAGAATTCACCGTTAAATGAAATTTCTGTTCCGCAAGGCGGCAAACCAATTCCGTAAGCTTTCTCGGAATTCGCCGCGAATCGCCGCGCGAGAGCCTCGAGGTGATTAATCGATGGAAAATAAATCGCCACGTTTTTATCGATTCGTCGCGAAGCGAGCGCGTCCCGGGAGATTATTAACCCCGAAACGCGAAATTTACACGTTTTTTTTTTTTCTCTCCTCCGAGGTGATGGACCGTTTCGTCGAAACTGTCGAATTTATTTCGTGTTTTCCTGTCAATTTCTTTTACGTTCGTTTCGTCTTGTTACACTGAGAACTGTGTCTAGAGCGGAGTAAATCTCCGACGAGAAACACAGTGTTTTTCATCTGTAAAGTTTCTAGGAAAAATTACGAATTGATCGCTTTCGATCGTTTTGGTAGTTCCAGCGTCAACGTTCATATAATATAACGAAAATAATAATTGATTGCTCCTCTGAAGATTAACTCAGTTTATTTACACAGTGTACCTACACTTTGGTACGAAATTGTCGGATTCGTATACGCGTCCCGTGTATATTTGGCATAATTGCCGGGCAAATCTGAAAGTTGACTATCCCGGCTGATCCCGGGGAGACGCGCGATAGGAGGAGTCTCTCTCAGTTGTGTACTCGACGTAGCGTTCTAAATGGACATCTCCCCAGACAGCGGTTCGCGATATAGGGAACTATTACCTCAAACTTGCCGAACCCCTGAATTCTGCCTCTTTATCAACGAACGAGAACCGCCACGTCGCAATAAACACGCGAGGCTGCAAATTGACTCTCTGGCCAAGTTTCCTTTCCGAGCGCAAACCACGTTAGATTTCCTCCGTGCTATATCCAACGAATTATAAAAATACACTCTGTCGGAGATGAACTGAACTGTCGTAAATATGAAATCGCAGTTTACGCAACGTGTAAAAATTCCGTGTCTTTCGAGCACTCGAAATGGAGCAAAATTGACCGTGTCAGCTCGTCAGCAGTACGTTTCTATTCAATATGCAAATGTCGCAATGCCAATGAAATCAATCGGCCAGCTATTTCTTCACGAGCCGGACACGTGTAACGATCGATGAATCAGATCGTCCATTGACGAGGCGATCTCACGACGGCTGATTCCCCGAAGCCCCCAAGTCGAACGAAACGCCGTGGGCTATGTAGTTTCCACCATTGATTCCAAACAGGCGTTTCCGACGCGTGTTTCGCAAGAATACCAAGCAGTTTTTCATCGTTCGTTCGCGATCCTCTCTCTCTCTCTCTCTCTCTCTCCGTGGCACGCTCGACGCGGCACCGACTTGCCAACCTGATCACGTAAAATAATCCTTCGGATATCTGTTAATGCACGCCGTTTTCTGCAGTTCCGCATAAACAGACGCTTCGGAATTTCGCCCGAGCCGTACGTTCCGTGTCGATTTCATCTCGTGCAGTAATAATGCAGCGCGATTGAAACGAATTCCGAGTGTGCGCAATGTTGAAGAATACGGGGAATCTTGAAACGCGCACGGTGGAGATTTTGACAGCAATGTTCGAATGAAATGTTTAATGATAAATGAATAGAGCGCGTCAAATCGGCACAGTGGAAATTTGACAGCAATGTTCGAATGAAATGTTTAATGATAAATGAATGGAGCGTGGCGGACTGATGATTTAACATACGTAGTTAAATAAATGACTGAATAGTCTACGCGAAGGAAATACTGCGAAAAGAGTAAAAAAATGCTTGTACAGTTCCGAGTTTTTATACATATAGAAAATCTCAAATCTTAAAACAGTGACAGTTTTTGAAAATTGATATCGTACACCAGAGTCGGCTAACGTGGGCTTTCGCCCCCACTTTGCTGATCTCTAGCGCTACCCCCTCCATCGATCTTTTCACTACATTGAAATTTCCTCGCCGTGCGTGAACCCCCACTCTCTCGCTCATCGATGCAGTGGAGGGGGTAGCGCTAGGAACGAGGAAGATAAGGGGCGCCAGTTAGCCCACTCTGTCGTATACACGATACCGATCGATTAATTTTGAATAAATGTACATGCGTGTGAGATTTTTGAAATGCATTTATTTCATGTAAATTGAATTTCTAACCTTCTCGACGATCCATAATCGTCACTCAGGAATAAGAACACGAACGTGAGTCCGTTTAATCGTCGTGTGTAAGTTCAAGTTGAACCACGTTGTTCGAGTTAAGAATATTTTCTGCCAGACAGTCCCACTGTTAGACTGATCTCTGTTCCTATCGATATTTTGTCCACGACGCGGCGTGTTTCCATTCAATCGGTCCTACATGCACTCGTCCGTGTACTTGTCGGAATCTTCCAGGGGACTAACATTTGCCTGCAATTCGAGAGACTTGGATACTGCATTTACCAACTGGATCTTACCTCGAGAGAAGATTTCAGGCTCGGTGCAATAAAACGTCAGGTCTGAGGGGAATGTCTCTGAATTTTTCCGCGACGTAACGCCGTCGCGCAACGTTCACGTGTATCCGGAAAAATTGCTTTGTTTCTCTCGGTCGTTAGTATTGGCCGGCAGTCAAGAAAAGATCAAACACTTCGAGCGTATCCTCGCGTGTAACGGGTGGCCGTGCAGTCACGTTCGCCGGCGTGTGTGTATCTTTCTCTCTCCGTTTCCCTCGGCGCGTTCACGTTGGGCTGTCACGTTGCCAGGAATTTGCAGCAGCTTCGCCTTCGGTAAATGAAATTCTAAACAGAACCGTGAAATCTAGCGTGTGACTGGCCTTCCTGAGACTTCGGAGCGAAACGGAACGACACGTGAGACAGAAATCGGGGGAAACTAACACCCGATGCGAAATGACTCGCGTTTGTTCCCGTATCCTCTACGGTGTCTCTTCAATTTCGAACAGTTTCCCTTCGCTCGGCGCCGAGAGCAGTTACAATTACGATCGAACGCGGCGGGGAAATTTCCGCGTTGTCGATGCGAAATTATCTGTTTGTGGTGATGAATTAATCGCTGCATTGCGGATTTTTATGTATTTGTAGGAATTGAAGCGACACAGTGCATATTCAGTTGGAACGTAATGTTCCATCAGCAACACTGTAACAAGATAAATTAGAATATAATATAATAATACAGTAAAATATAAATTTAATATTCTAAAGCAAAATATAAAAGTACAGTGTAGTGTTCTCTGTAAAACAATTTTCTACCGATTTTTCACTTCTTTGTTCAAAACTATACGCTTGCGTAAAAATCCCGTGGTTCGATGTGACGAGGAACATTTTACAAATATTGGGTATAAAAAGTCAGTTAATGTGAAATCAGCTGTTTCTCGGAATATTTCCTGGCGACTTTTCTTTGCTCGAGAAAGAGAAATTACGATTTTGATCGGACGCGACGAGGAAGCTTTTATGAATATTAGTTACAGAAATTGGATGTCCTTTTTTTCCCCCCGAGTATTTCTTTAGCCGAATAATCTTTCTTCATCCGGAGGAGAGAAGAATTATGAGCATGATCAAGTGTGACGAGGAAATTTTTATAAATATTAAACGCAGAAGTTGCTCGATGTGAATCTAGACGTTACCGTTGCTGTTTCTTCAACTAAATAATTTTTCTTCGTTCAGGAGAGAAAAATTACGACCACGATCAAACTTGACGAGAATCCTCTCGCAAATATTAGTTGGGATACCTCTGTGTTGAATTTTGAAATATGAGTTACATTTATTCGCTGGCACGAGATGTATCATGCATAGAAATTAGAGAACAAATCATAAATATAAGAGAATACATTTTATAAATGTCACACGTTTTACAGGGACGATCTGTTGTATGAGTAGATTTATTATGTGAGTCTCGATATTCGCTGAGAATGAGACTCTACTTATTATACTTACTGCACTTGTAATACTTAAAAAATATATTGTAATATTATACTTACTGCACTTGTAATACTTAAAAAAAGTATAGTATAGTATTATACTTACTGCACTTGTAATACTTAAAAAAATATATTGTAATATTATACTTACTGCACTTATAAAAAAAAAAATTATAATATTATACTTACTGCACTTGTAATACTTAAAAAAAGACTTATAATACTTAAAAAAATATATTATAATATTATACTTACTGCACTTGTAATACTTAAAAAAAGTATAGTATAATATTATACTTACTGCACTTGTAATACTTAAAAAAAGTATAGTATAGTATTATACTTACTGCACTTGTAACAATTAAGAAAAATATATTATAATACTTCAATAATTATAATACATAAAATGTTGTCTATATGTCATACATTTTCAGTTTAACTGTAAATTTCAACGAGGATGAAACATCTCTCGTTGCGACGTTAATTGTTAATGAAACACTATTAATGAAATAATACGAATAATATAAAAAAAAATTTTCCTCTGTGGTAAAAGTGCTCGAACACTTGTGAACACGCGTGCGTAATAACGACACGTTAAGTAGCAGCAGTTAGTCTCTTTATAAATTTCAACGCGTTACGTACATACACGCTTAATAATTAAGTAGCAACGCGACGTTATTATCCTCTTCCAAAAGCCCTCCAAATCGCGCGACGGGTCTCAATGTTTTTAGTATTTACGAACCTCTTTAACTCTTAACGAGTCGATCCGTGCAAGTACACTCGATATTGTGCAAAAAAAAAGAAAAAAAAAATAAAAGCGCGCGCAAGTCGTTTCTTCAGCAACGGCTGCGACGATGATTTTCCGCGGTCGTGAAAATCGCTCGGAGAGGCGCGAACGTCCAATCGTTGCTGTAATTTCGCATATTTACGAGACCGTGCACAAAAGGCGGCCATTTGTGAAATTACGCGTATACACGCGCACGGCTACGTGTGTGTGTGTGTGTGTGTGTGTGTGTGTTGAACATTACCTACATATGTTAAATCCACCTCTACGTTGCTGGTGTGTCGCCGCGCCATGAATTTCCGCGTGCTCTCTATTCCGGGGGAAATTCTTGTCCTTCGTTTTGGCGCTTTTGTTCGAACCGCGAATAGGCTCCTTTTCTCTTGACGTTACAACGATCGACCACTTTTGGGAGTAGCGGGCGCCTGCATATTTCATGTGGGACGTGCGTTGTGATTTTTGCTGCTACTATGGATTTTTCTTGATTATAATAAATAGTAGAATCTTCTCTTCCAAGTTAATATTAATGTTAAAGTATGTGGAAAAATATGTATTGGAGAAATATTTTATTCATTTAACAATCCGTCGATGATGATAAGCTTACGAGATGTGATAGTAACGACGATAATTACACGACGATGAGGCACGATATAGTATTTTCTTAATGTTACGACAGGATGAGAAATAAATAAATTTGTGTAGTGTATTAATTGCTGTGCAGTTTAACATAGCATTACGGTGCTGCACAAAAGTGAAGCATCGAATTCTTTTAACTGGGATATATTAATCCTAACTTTTTCGATGACAATCTACCAAGTCATTGAACAATTTGTAGACAAATATATTTGCAAGTAATTATCGCCAGCGAATGTTTTTTTTTATTTATTTACTTGGAACAAGAAATATTCATTGATTCAGCAGTCAAACTTTTCGAGTACTAAGTTTTAGTGGTTTTATTGTTTTAATTATATCAAAAACATTTAATGACTCTAGGTTTTTCGCGCTTTGGCAAAAATTAAAGGTCCTTTTTTTTTCACAAAATTGTCAGAACGATCAATTTATAATTCTTGCTAGGCGTGGAACAGTGCACTTTTGGGGATTTAAACGACTCTTCATGAAATATATCTAAATAAAAGCTCGTGCACTGAATGGAAATTTTATGCTTCGATCGTCGATTCTTCGCAGTGGAACGCATTCGTGGTGGTAAACAGGTGAAAATCACACGACGCAACAGTAGAATTACCGAGTGTTGCAACAGTATTAACGTCAGACTGCTCGTTTGTGCAACGATCCTCGACCTAATATCACTGAACGAGAATATTACGTTTGTACGATGTGATGGTTGCCGATATCAAGAAACCGCGCATCCCGGATACCAGAGATGTCAAAACTGCATTAGGTATCGATTTTTCTTTTTTCTTTTTTTTTCCTTTCTTTTCCTTTTTTTTTATGCGAGCAAATTCTTGAGTTGCTGAACGCGTTAGAAGCCAGTGTGAATTGTACTAATCGAGCCGCGATTATCTCCCTGCCGTAAAGGTCGTGCGAATTCTTTTTCTCAGACGATTTCAGTTACAGTTCGTTCATTCGCCGTTCCGCGCTATCATATTTTTCTACGAGATTTTCATGAATGCCGGATGAAGTCGGAATTTCTGAACGTCGTTGACGACAGCTCGTTTCTCTCCCTCTTTCTTTTCTCTCTCTCACCTTTGAACGAACGTATTCAATTATCAAACTGATATCTCTAGAGAAACGAAGCGGCGTTGTTACGTTAGATCATTCCACGAATCTTGCGATAATGCACCGGACGAGAGTAAGAAGATATTTGTCGAGAATTGACTGGTGAAGTTTTTCTTCGTTTCGTGAAAATTCTCTGTCCTCGATATCTTTTAAACAGACACTTCAGACGAGACATTTGTGCCCTTCGCTGGGAAATTCCCTTCTTCAAAGCTTCAGTTTCGGTTTATTAAGAAATTAATCAACGATTAAAAAATTAATTAATTATTAAGAAACTGGTCCACTGCCGTGGGTTCGTTTGTTACAAGAGCGTGCGAATAACAGCAAATTCCAAAGTTATTGTTCGCAACCGTCGCATTTTCCTGCGTTTCTTAGTTCGTCGAGCTGATCAGACTTATGCATTGAGCTACAAATAATTTTGTAAAATTCTTTTAAATTAGAAGTAACAGTGTATTTCCCCTGTTTCTTGTTTTATATTTTTCGAAATGCCTTCATTTTGTCCATATTAATGCTAGAACTGTCAAATTTGTCAGTTTTCCGCGGGTTTCAGATTCCCTTTTCCTACAATTACTGAAAAGCTGCAGATATTCTTGTCAAAATTAACATTGATCGTGTTGATAAATCTATGCGTTTCTTTTAATTATCGTTTGTAACGTAGTCGTTGCATTACCTAATTAATAAGACCACCAGTTCTGGCATTAAATGTTTCTTAATTTTCTTTCTTAGTCGTTCCACAGTAAACTTAAAAGCTCGTCGATATTCGAAAAACGATCTATTTGTCGAATTATCGACGCAGTAAGGAAACCAATAGGGTTCGATAATAATTAGAGAAAAATTGTTTTGCAAGTCCAATTGCCGGAAAGAGGTAACAAAAAGAACGATCGGCCGCGATTCCGCGTAAATTTGAATAATCTAGCCGGGATGTGTCGTTTCGCGCAAAGAATCGAGAACGAATCAACTCGGGGTATATATCCTCGAGTGATGAAGCCCGCTACCCGAATTTTATGAAACGCTCTCTCTGGCAACGATTTCGAACGAACCCATAACTCGACATTTTGACTTGACGTCCGTAACACAGAGGCGCATAGAGGGTAACCACCGAGCGATATTTTGACAAAGCCTTGTCGCCGTCTCGTCTCGTTTTCAACGTTTTCGCGTGCTCCGGTATACGCTTCGTTATACTCTCGATCCATCATTCCACTTAGGGAAGCGGGATAATTGTATTATCATGACAATGGCGATTCAAGTTTTCTCACGCCATACGGCGATACAGCCGATGCATTGTACGAATGACAAACACGTGCTCGTCATGCCTCGCGGGAACAATGCGAGAGTGCGCGCGATAATACCAATTGTAAAATATCTCGCATGTAATTACACCGGGGCGAGTTCACCCCGGGGGAGAAGTTTCCTTTCGATTCACGTGTGGAAGGTGGAAGCTGCCGCTCTCGTAGAGCCGAAGAGAGAGAGAGAGAGAAGCGCGAGCAAAAGAGGGAAAATCTCTCGCGCGTAGCGTTGCTTTTTCCTTCCAAGCATCTGCAAGCCTCTTTGCGTCTCGTTCGCGGGTTAAAGCAGATTTCGAGAGTTAAAACGCGACGCCGGGTTTTGTTTGCTTGTTGAATGCTTTTACAGTTCCCATTGAAGCCTGTTTGCCGAGTGCTTTTGGCCGGGGCGAGTTAATTACGCCGATATCTAAATGACACGCACGATGATCAAGATTTTGCCGTTCAGAATCGATAAGGCGATCCATTTAGCGACGTGACGAAAATTGGGCAAAGTTTCGAAATTTATCCACTGCGAACGGCAGACTTGGATTTTCCAATAAAGAAATAGAACGAACATCGTTGTCTTCTGGACATTCGTAGAATTTCAGTTAACAGATAAACGAGTGCCTGTGAAATATCCAAATATTTCTATTTCTTTAAACGAGTTCGAAGAATTTATTTCGATTTAATGTTAAAATTCTTCTGCTTCCTCGAGCGTTTGAAGTATTCAAACATGTACGAGGAAAGATACTCACAAAATCTGTGTAAGAACTCTGCTCTTGCGCTCTCGCGTCTTTCGTATGATAAATTTTACAGAATTGAAGTTAAAGTATCTCTCTTTCAATTCATTGACAATTTCTCGACGTACGTGGGTTGGTACATTTTATACTTTATTTAAGAACATCGAGTTATTGTATAAAAAAAATCTACGATTCTCCATTGAAAAAAAAAAGTTGCAGGCGCATCGAAAGAATAAACCTGCAGGAAAGTAGATCCTTACCGATCAATTTTCTCCTCTGCAACATTGTTGCATCTCCCATCATTCTTGAGGTACAACCTGTTGCCGTCTCGAGAATCAACATTTCGTCACTAACAGTGGCACACCTTCCACGAGCAGACAAGTCCGATTTCAATTTCGATTTCGTCGCAGCGCGAGTTCGATCTGCGATTCTGTCTTAGCCTCGATGCGCACGTAAAATTTTTCAGTCGTCGACGTCGACGGTATTGTCATTCGACCGATTGAAAAAATCAGCGTCCTTTCTTTTTTCCTTTCATTTCGGCAGCGACCGGGAATACTTTAAAGGCGGTGCGCTTTTCACGTATCAAAAAATCTCGCGTTATTATTCCATCGATTGAAAAATCAGCTCTTTTCTTCTTTTTTTTTTAATTTCGACAGCGACCGAGAGTACAAAGCGATACGCTTTTCACATCTAGAAGTTTCGCAGTCGTCGACGTCGCGTTGTTATTCCAACGAAAAATCATCGGTTCTCTTTTAACTTTTCTTCTTTTATTTCGACAGCGTGGAGCGTAGCTATTACATACCGCGAAACCCCGGCCAATGCAGTTGCAAAAAGACGCCGGAATTATTCGTTTCCACCGCGACTCTTCCGTTCGAAATAATCGATGACTCGACTCATCGGCTTCTGATAAAAGCGCGCGGATGCCTATCATTACGAAACACGCGTATCCGAGTTCTTGCGTCGTAACGTCTTCCGCGTGTCTGGCAACGAGCGTTACACCGATGGTATACGGAAGGTTTTCGCTAAACGGGACATTCTGTGGCTTCCACAGAACTCAGCTGCAAGATGTTCGATATTGGCGTTCGATAGCGGCGATTTTTCAAATTTTGTAAATATTATATTACACAGACATTGATTTTCATACAAATTATTGCACAATTTTACATGTTACGTGACATTAGGTAATATTATTGTACAATAATATAATGTAACATCTGTAACGCAATAATAATACAATATACGTAATAATATAATTAGACAGTAAAATGAAAGTATACATAGTATACAATAAGATGCACATTATTACAATGAGATTACATTATTATATTATATAATAATTACACAGTAAGAAAAAAACTGCACGACTCGTACCCCAGTACGATTCGTCTCGCTGAAAGGCCCAGAAGCAACTGTTCTGACTAGGAAACGAAGATGACATTTTGCCATAAAATTTTACTGATATGCAAAACAAACTACAGGCGCGATCGCTCAGTAGCAGACAACGCCACTCCCACTCGAGGTCTACGCCACGCCCCCTCGCGAATCACGTGACCCAAATCAACCAATAGCTAATTTTCGTTGCATCAGCGTTGCACCTGACAAGGTAACCCGATTTCTGGATTACCTCCGCTTAAAATCACCTTCAGTGATAAAATAAGTAGTATTAATTCCAAAAAAAAGAACCGCTACCATAAACTTCAATTCAGTTTTAAAATATGTGCGATTCGCTCTGCATTCGGCACGCGTACACCTGTTCGTTTGATTTTCAACCGCACAGTTAACGAGTTAAAAATATAGCAACTCGTTTGGAAGAATACATAGTACGAACATAGTACCGTGTCATGAAATTCGTAAATTACGAAGTTCGTGTCGGTTGTTCCTTTTTTAAATGTTGGTCAAACGAGAAGAAGAAGCTGTTCAGCGTGGCGGCACGAAGATTTCAAGCGGGTAACCTGCCCCGGTTAAATAAAGAATCGCGAAAGGGACACTCCGCGGTTAATTGGAATAATTAATAGGGTCGTCTCATTGTCCATTTTCTCCGCTGTTCGCCTCAAAGGAACACGCTAAGCCTCGGGGACGTCCGCCGCTTCCAATTGAATCCCGTAGAATTCCGCTGGCCTGTGGACATTGCCCTTCTACCCAAGAAATCTTCCATCTTTCTAGCCTCTCCTCGTCGGGAGACACCGTGAATATTCTACGTTACGCGAACCGGTTGAGTCTTTCGAAACGTGAAAGATGTACGCGGCCGCGAAGGGATCAGAAGGATTTCTCTGATTCAGCGCGATATTTCTGTTCGTTCAGTCGCGTGAGTATCGAAAACTCGGAAGTATCCGAGGAAAGACGCAATTGATTTATTTATTGGCCAGCGGAACTCTGGTTAATTTGGAGTTGTCAGCTCTTTATGAGATTAAATATTATTGATACGTCGCTCTGATGCATTAAGCTCCGGAGATAATGTAAGTTAGGTGCCTGGAGGTTACGTTACTGGCGGAAATTCGAACTTTCGCGCGGTGAAACATCTCTCTGGCAAGTTTTCTCACTGACCGATCTTTGCGCACAGCAAGCGTAGGTGGGTGAAAAGTATTTAACGTGTTAACGTGTTTAGCTCGATTCGAAATTCGCACGAGAATAAGCGTCTCGATCGATCAAAGCAAAATTGTTCGGCTCGCTGGGAAATAAAATTTTCCTGGAGATACGTACAAATATCGCCTCCACACGGGTGGTTAAAACCGGGTACCTATTTAGCACCGAGTCCGTCGAAATATTTTTGTTATTAAATCGTAATTCGATAACGAGTTCCACTCGCTTTGTCGTTGCTTCGCATCGGCGCAAACGTTGGCCAACCTTAATGGATTAATCCCCGGGTCCGACAAACGAACTTCGTAAGAACGGGAAATGTTCCACAGCGAATTATTAATATTTCGCGTCGCGGGGCAACGTGGTCGCTCATATCGAGCGACCCGATATTCAGCAAGCTGAGATCACCGCGATTCATTGATCGAGCCGAATCGCATTCGCGAAAGGCTGGAGCGCGATCGTACGTGTACGATCCACCGGGCTGTACGCGTGCAGTCTCGAGGTATCGACGCACCCGTTACGCCGACGCTGCCGTTTCATCCGTGCCGAAACCAATCCATTGAACTTAACTCGTGGAACTATGTAGCGGGATAGCTGCCGGCCACGGACGGGGAGTCGACTCTCGTGGCCGTCGCAATTAGCACACAACGAGGCCACGTTAATTACCAAATCGATGTCACTTCTAAATTTCGACCGCGCGGCTATCCGCCGCGAAATCCATGGCAGGCCTTAAATCCGGCGCACGATTCCCAGCGTGGATTCCCCGATAACAATCGCGGCTGGCGGATTGCAACCGCGCGACGGGACGTTTGCACGAGAGATCCTCGACGAAAGACGAAATTTTTCTTTCGTTGTACCTTGTCAACAGTTTTTATAAATTGTAACGAGAGAAAGTACGGAGATTGTCGTTAAAGGATCGACGAACAGTATACGACGATTTAGGGAATGTTCCATCACTTGTCATAGAAGAACTGAAGAAATAATTTTGACATTAATATCAACATTATACGTTATATATATATAATGAGAGACGAGATTGTTACAATTATGTTGGTGTGATTTAAAATTAATCCGAAATTACAATTACATTTACTTATTTGAAACATACACTTGACAAAAGAATCAAGTTAAGTAGCCAAAAGAGTTGACAAAAGTCGCAAGGTGAACGATGAATTTACCAAAAGATTCCGATAATTATGGACAAAGAAAATGTGGTGTCCAACAGTTTGGGATAAATTCAAGCTCTGCGAGACAAATTGCAGAGAAAGCTGGCGTAACGGCAATTGTTAGAAACGTTCGACGTCTTTTAAAGAATTGTGAATGTCTGAAACGACGAAAATTGCGAGAAAAATTACTCGGTTGAAGCAAAAGAATAGCAGTTTGCGATATGTTTATACGAATAAGAAATAACGACGACGAATTATATTTACCGATGGAAAGACTTTCAATTAAGACGGACTTGATGGCCCCCACTACTGATATCGTGATTCACGAAAGGAGCAGCAACTTCTGAGACGTCAACCCATGGGAGGCGGCGGTATAATGAGCCGCTATAATGATAGGTATTGGTTGCCGAGGTAGGATGGAAATAAAATTTATTACGGGAAAATTAAATGGTAAAGTATATATTAAAGTGATTGGCAAACGAATTAACACGTATTGTCGGAAATAGGTACATTTTTCAACGCGATAACGCGAAAGCAGTAAAACAATATTTTGCAGACAAAAAATTCGTACTTTAGAATGGCCAGCCAAGCCTCCGGACTTGAACATTATAGAAAATTGGTTGGGGGGATTTCGCGAAAACCAGAATGGGAAGCAATTAAATATTAATGTATTAGATCAAAAAATCATTAAAAATCTGTATAAATCTTTGTCTCGAGCAATGGCTGCCATCATTAAATGCAAAGTTATATCAAGTATTAAATAATTATCAAACTCGTTCCTTTTTTCTCCATCTATTGTTTTTCACGAAATGTACTCTCATTTTGACCTGCCAAGTATTACCATATTATCACTGAAAGTGATTTTAGTGGGGGTGACCCAGAAAATCGGGCCTCTTCATCATCAGGTGCAACGCTGATGTAACGAAAATTAGCGATTGGTTGATTTGGGTCACGTGATTCGCGAGGGGGCGCGGCGTAGACCTCGAGTAGGAGTGCCGTTGTCCGGTACCGAGCGATCGCGCCTGTAATTTGTTTCGTATCGATTCAAACGTTTGCGTATCGATAAAAATCGTACTGGGGTACGAGTCGTGCAGTTTTTCTATCTTCTTTCTTTTTTCGTAACACAAAATGTATTGCAAAAAGTTTAATTTACGTTACTTGTACATGTTGATAAAAGTACTACGGAGAAACACGTGTAAGAAAGATTTCGTGTCATTTGTTTAATAGAAGGAAACTTAATCATTTTTCTAAGTGTATGTCAGTGAATGTATTCTTAATTTCTTTTATGCTCGTTCGCACGTCAAATGTACAAGTTCGTTATAATTATCAGCAGATTGTGAAAAGAGCAAGTCCGAGCTGTTGGCTCGAGATTTGAGCACAGTGCAAAGCAACTCAAGTTTAAAGCATTGCCAAAAAGGTTAGGAGATATTTTTGACTTCTCGATACTTCGTACCTCACTGTGAGCCGCGTCGCGTTGCGCAGAGGGCTCGCGCTCTCGCGTGTTACGCGCGCACCGCACGCCAACCGCGGCTGATCGATCGATTGGCTGTTTACCGGAAAGCCCGGTGACTCGTATTTTTCCGTCATTTGCTCCGGTTTCCAGCGAGATCCCGACACCCGCTATCGCGGATAATCGCGATCTCTCGACGTCCCAGCGGCAAATCCATCGCGCGTCCCATTCGTGATGTTGGAGCCTCGTCGCCAATTGTTTACCCCTTGTGTATTGCCGTCGGCTGCCGGTGAATCTCGAACGGCTGCGGTCGCCGATTTAATTGCTGCGCTCGATTTGATTGCTCGATATTAGGTAAAATAAAATTAAAGGAAAACAAATTCTGGATTGATCTTGCGATTCGTCGTGAAGCGAATTATTCTCGTTAAATTTGATGCACGGTGGGGTACTGTAGAGTTTCGATCGTCTCGACTAATTTGAGTTTCAAATGCCTGACATTTGTCTTAATTACACACATGTTGTGTAACGAATCTGCAATCACGCAATACATGTGTTGTTAAAATAATAATTATTATTAGCAATGTTCGCGACAATGTTATTCTTCTAATCTACAATGTTTTCTTGCCTGGACAATTATTCCTCAAGCGTGGGACGAAGTTCACAATCGCAAGAAAATAATTTCCAATTCCCTCGTAATGACCCGAAAGCAGAACCAATAAACAAATGGTAAATTTGCATTAAATGAAAGACACACCGAATAAATTTCCATACAATAATTTTGAATTGTAAAACTATGAGTTAATATTATCTTGCAAATTGTAATTTTTGGATATCAGTCGCGTAGAGACGGAGATTTTCCAAGCACTGCATATCACTTAACTCGTATTTAATTCGTATTGATAACAGTTTTATATATATCATATTTTAACAATTTCACATTGCACTGCGTTATAATTTCATCAATCCACTTGCAGTTTCCCAATAAAACCTTGTTCACACTTTTAGCCGTTAACCTTCTGTGCAATCGTGAAATAACATTTTTAATCATATATCGTTTTCCATTTTTTGTTTCAGGTAAGAGCAAATACTAAATAGCAGCTAAAAGACATCGAACTGAGTTCTGGTTGACTTCAAAGTAAGTGAATGTTGTTTATCTTTGTTGAGATCGAGAGGAGAAGTCACGACGAGTGGTCGGTCGAAATTTACTGATCGGGAGCACTCTGTAATATAGTGAGAGTAATAATGGAATAATAATATAATATAACGATATAGTGATCTAGCTTCTGCCAGATCTGTTAACATCAATTGGGAAACTTGATGGAACTTGAAATGGCTTCGGTTCCTTCACAAAACAACGTTTGGCGCACGCTACAGCGGGCATAATTTTTGAACATTTATTACGGCAAGTGGTGAACGCAACCGGGACGGGATGATGGAAAGTGAATGGCTTGAGAACCGCTGTTGCGGCTTTGTAACACGCTGTGATTTCAATTAGCGATGATGCATTTTACGGGAGCGTCAAACAGGTGTTACCCGAGTGGATAGAGGTGGGCTCGATAGATGGGTAGGCATCCTATTTTGAGTGAAAGATGTTATTTGCGCGAAAACGTGAACCTCATTGTCGGTACATGGATGTTTAATCGAACTCGCAACAAAATTGGCAGGTGCTCTCTCGCTTATCTCGCTGTCTTTTTAACGATTATTTACGATACATCGTTTCGAACTTGATCCTGACCAACAAATTGACAAACAGATGTTACACAGACGCGACAACGATACATGTCGGTAACGCGTCGTTGTCGTCTATTAATTGTAATTTATTGCTATTGCTGTTTTCTCATCGAAACTGACTTTTGACTTTTGCCTGTTCAGTTCAATTCAGCTTGTGTCCATCAAACTCGGTTTTTGTTATTCAACACGTCTGCGTAATTCTATCTTTCAACATTTTGCAATGAAAATTTTAACGTCGACCCGTCACTGTGGTTTTCTACCTAGATTCTAGAATTTCGTGAAATTTCAAGAAATCGAGGGACTCGTAACGTTGATTCTCAGTGAATTAAACACGACTTGAAAGCATCAGTTCGAACCGTTTCACTCGCTTATTTGCTTTTCCCTTAAACGAACGAACTGAATCGCGCTCTTCAAAAAATGCAAACAGCGCATTATTTTTTGCGAAAATTTATCGAGGCGATTGTCGTTTGCTCGTTCCGGTTGGTTTTTCACTCGAATCCAGACGACACGTACTCCGTTATATTCTCCGCAGTATCGATTCGTCAGTTATTAACGCGTTCGTAATTCTCTGCCCGATAGTACAGCGGGATTCTTTCTCCTTTCTTTTTTCGAACATCACAGTTGGCAAATTTCCGTGGGAAAACGCGTTCAGCGAACTGCGAACGCCGAAATCAAATTCCATTAATCTGCAAGCGGGGCTATTGCCCGTTGATGCACCGGAATTAATTCAAAAACTAAAATTTGAATTAACGCAATGTTGGCTAAATTGTCTCGTATTTTGCCGAAGTCGAAACGGAGGTACTTCGTAAAAGAAGCCGGACAAGTTGCAAATCTTACTGCTCTTGCTGCGTCTCTATACGATGTTTGTTTAATTACCAAGTTCGATTGTGAGCCGAACGATCGCGTAAAGTTCGTCACATTTAAAATCGAAATTAATGTTGCAATTAAGCAGTATTTTTCTTCTGCGATTCATTTACGCTATTGTTGAAATAACGAACGATCAATAGTTCGTCGGACTTGCAATTGGCGCAGATAGCTGCAATTAATTAATAGCATTTTTCTTCTGCGAACAAACAAGCCTGGCCATAAAGGAATAATTTGTCGGAAACGGTGGAACAGTTTCAAGTTAGTCACGAACATCATCGCCGCATTTCACCGTTGACGCGCGTTTAATTTGAGTGGAAATGTTCGTGCAATTTGACCCATGGATTTCACTGCAACACGCTGCGCACCGCGTTGTTTACTCGCGTACTTAGTGTGCGCGACGTAGATAGGAACGAATTAACGCGCTAATATTAGCATCATGGTTTTTCACCGTACATTTTGACTTCTGTTGTGAACCTCTTTAAAAATCTCTCTCGTTCATTTCGCTCCACTTAGGCCCTACAGAGGTTGCAACAAAATTGCTTTTAAGAAAATTAACCAGAACAGAATACGCTCTATCGAGTTGAACGTTGTATTTAATATTTTAAATTAGGATATTAACACTATAACTTTATACAATTATAAATTTGTAAGTACAGTAAAAAGCACATGTTTCAAATGCTGAAATGCAACGTACACTCCGAAATTTGATTATCTACGTCGAGTTGCGCGTTATATTCAAGATGAAATGTCCAATGTAAAAAACGACCTCTATATCAAATTCCAAAATCAGAAATGTTACTTTACGCTCTTTCGTCCATCCTTCCGAAAACTTTCATTGAAACCCCCAAGGTTGGAGCGTAAATTAAATCAGAGATGGCTAACTGGCGGCTCGCTTGCCCCTACTCTCCTTAGCGCTATCCCCTCCACTGCATCGATCTCCCCACTACATCGAAATTCCCTCTGTTGATTTCTTTACCATGCAGTTGGAGGGGACAGCGCTAGCGGTCAGAAAAGTAGGAGCAAGGGCCCGCCGGCTCTGAATCAAATAATAAAAACCCCATTACTTGCTTGTTTCTAATCGCCAGCGATTCGTGTAAAAAAAAAAAGTCTCGTTGTCACGCGAATCTTATCGCGAGATCATCTTTCTTTTTTCGGGCATTTCGCTTTAATTGCGCGTTGAAAAAGAAGCGGCACGCATAGATTTCCGAGAATGGGGGGAGAGTTTGCATAGATGCGCAGGATAGATTGAGCAGCGACGCGTGCCGTTGTGTATCCGTACGACTGTTGGTCGTATTCCACTTTCCCAGACGGGACGATAACGAGCGTTCCCATCGCTGTTCGCCGGTCGGAAGATTAATCGATCGACGACGATTAACAGGTGTATCGTCGTACGAATGCATGCATCGGGGGGGATGCATCGTCTTCGACGAGTTTATCGCGGCCGCGCGATTAATTTAAGAACGGTCGCGTTCCTCCTCCGTTATAACGACCGGATCGCGTGACACCGTCGTCGAATAATTGCGATTTATTTGCCTGAATTAACCGATACGTTTGACGTTGCACGACCTCGTCCACTTGATCCGTCCTTGCGTTTTGTCTGCGCAACAACGATCTACGACATTAACTTTCAATTTTTCCGCTCGATTTCCTTTTTCTTTTTGAGATGGATTTATTTCAATTGTATTATTTGAAAGTACATGAAAATTAGTATCGTTCGCCATTTTTTTTTTTTCCTTATCAGTCATTTACGCGACAGATTCGTTGTTGCGGTCCAACGTCCCTTAACGTTAATTTGAATTATTCAAGTTAATTTCATTTTTTAACTTTACCTTCTTCCTGTCGATATCGAAGCGAGGAAATTTTATTTATCGTCGTTATTGATAATAAGTTAGAATAACAATTACTGGATCGCACAAACTTACAGTTTTCGATGTTTACACTCGATATTTCAAAAATATTCGAATATTCTACTCAGAGTCGCACGTGTTGCGGAACAGAACGTTTCGACGATGAGTTGCCTGTTTCGTGCAGTGAAAATACTTTTCAACGGTGAAAAATCAATGAATGTAATATACGAAGGGAATGATTAATCTAACACACAGTTCGTCGAGTGAGAAGAAAAAAGGAGAAAGAAAGAAGGAGAACATGGAGAGAGCTCCGTTAAATTTCATGGGTAAATTGGCTCGGTAGAGAGAAAGAGAGAGAGAGAGATAGAGAGGGAATGGAC
>KQ435794.1:9510232-9524231 GCA_001276565.1 Melipona quadrifasciata | reverse complement strand
ATACACGAGGTTAGATTTTGCGGAACGATAGTATCGCAGGATGCGGGGGAACACGAGTCATAATGATTTATTTCCACGAATCGGCGAACGCATTTGGCGCGGCAACACCTGCGCGCTTGGCTAATTTATGTACCGGTGCGTCGTTCACCGGCTACTAGAGATTTAAGAGCGAATTTTTCCGCCCGTACACACCGTTCCGGACAACGTTTTAACGTTAATCGGCCATTATATTTATGCGTGGGCCTTAATTAAACCGTAAACGCGCGACGATAATGCGCCGCCTCGTTCCGCGAACACAGTGCTTGATGCCGGGGCCGATTCCCGCGATCCCACGCTCCCGTTTCCAAATTTTCCATCCAGATTGTTGATCCATGGATCGTTCCTCTGCGTAATACGTTTTGTTATCTAACGCTATTTAACGGTATTTAACAAGAGAGTGGAAGGCTCGTTGAATTTTCAGGAACATCGTGCCCGATGTTCTCTCATTTTATTAGTAAAATAAATATTTATAAAGCTGCACGGAGAAGGACTTTCAAAATTATGCAGTTAATCAGTATTAAATTAATGTTAATCAGTATTACATCTATGATTAATTAGTATTAAAATGGTGAATTCTGGTGTGTTTGAGAGGGTTGAGCAATGTTATTTCAAGAAATAAGAATGCAACACTGATAGTTTGAAGTCATTCGCAAATTTTTATTTTGAAGAGAAAAATAGTACGAAGATAGTAACTTTTTTTGTTTTTTTAAATTGAATGTTTAAGCTAACTTACATCTTTTTAGGAGAGTATCTAGCAAAAAAATTGAGTCAGTTCATTCAACACGACTCATTCGTTCAATAAAGCGGCAAATAACAGTCAGCGTGACTTTATGCAAGAATTAAAGGAAAACATTGACCAAACGCAATGTTGACCAAAGGAAGCAATAAATTATGATATTTCCGACAATGTTTGAACAGTATAGGGACAGAAATTATTTGCAGAAGTAAATACAAAGTGTAAAATAAAGTAAAAAATTATTTTGCTCAGTAGCCATTCAGTTTGTTCGTTCGAATCAATTAACGCAAGATTATTTCAAGACAACGATCGAGTTAGGCAAAATTTAAATAATCATTTTACAAATATTTTATTCAAACAGCGATACATCCAAGCATGTCTGATGATGTAGATTTCGAAATTTTATTGGTCCACGTAATTGATGTGTTAACATAGAAGCGTAACATCGAAACTCAAACAAAACAGAATAAAGAGAGGATGTTCAAAACTCGTTCGCGATATGGTTGGTGTTAATTTGTTTCAATTTTTTTCGTTAAAAGCGCGACAAATATTTGCTACAGTTACCACGTATGGTATTACATCAAATCAAATAACGAAAGAAAACAATTCAAAGAAAAATCAATTTGCTCAAGCAAGACTGCATTTTCTTTTTTTTTTTTTTTTATTACTGAAAGTTATTTTAGGGGGGGTTTCTTCAGATGCAACGCTAATGCAACGAAAATTAGCGATTGGTTGATTTGGGTCACGTGATTCGGGAGGGGGCGTGGCGTAGACCTCGAGTAGGAGTGGCGTTGTCTGCTACGACAGCGTCTGTACTTTGTTTTCTGTCGATTTAAATGTTTGCTTATCAATAAAAGTCGTCTTGTACTGGAGTACAATTCGTGCAGTTTTTTTTTCTTTTTTTCAAATATTTTATTCGACGAGCAAACCTCGATGTTTAATATTACACAAACGATCACACTGAAAACAACGGTGTTTTCGTGTTGTCAGTTTCCTCGGCGATATTCCAGGGAATCTATTATCATCGCCGGGTCGTTGATTCAATCGCGAATTACGCTGCCAGCACCGCGGAGAATTTATTTTATTTACAAACCGGCCGGGATGTCAATGATACACGCAACGTCCAGAAAATTTATCGCGTCCCTTAAATCTAAAATAATACGTTTATTAAATTCTGCGTCGTCAAGCTGTCGGCGAGTGAAACTTTCCACCCTCTTCTACGTCGCTCTCTTTCTCTCTCTATTCTTCCTTTTTTTTCTCTATGACGGAGTTATCGTCCGACAGAATGATAGAATAATCCCAATTTATTCGGGAAATCGGCCGGGGCACAGTTGGCGCGGTTACAACTTCGAACTTCGTTAACTTATGCGCAACGTCCACCATCCCGGACCAACATACTGTCTCGAATATTACACACCGTTGGAACACCGACGACGACCTCGTTTTTAATATACACCGATTTATGCATTCGCACGCCACGGAATAACAATTGATCGCATTTTCCGCGCGCGGCGCGCTCGTTTCACCGTATAATTTAAAAACCAGGGAATTTATTTCCAACGGCCCCAACGGCTGTTGTTTTATCGCGCGCGTCGAATGGAAGGTTTCAATCGAACACGTCGTTTAACTCGATTGCCATTATCGATCGTTCAATTAGTTTTCGTTAGTTGAGATTTCACGGTCGAGCCGCGTTTTAAAAAGAACGGTAACGAGATCGTTTTTCACGCGGGAAACCAAGGAATCATTTCGATCCTTGATCATCGTCGCTTGACGTTCGTTTTTTTTTTTTTTTTTTTTTTTTTGTTTGTGTAGGACATGGAGAAAAATTTCAATGGTACTAGAATTTTGTTTCTTAACTTTCTACGGTAATAACAACAATTTTCAAACCTTTCGAAGGATTGGAATTTGAATTTTTGACCATTGAATCGCGATTTATTTGTGGGCGGAATTGAAATTGTTGGATGTTTCTTTTAACTTACTGCAAGACTTTGACGTTCTACAACGACGACAACGAGATAATTTTTAAACAGTGATTCCGTTGGAATTTCAATCTCTGATCGTTGCAAGTTTGAAAAAACTCATGGGCGTTCCATGGCACAATTGAAAGGTCCTGTAATATAAATTTCAGTCGCATTTTGAGTAAAGTGTCGGAAAATATTTTGCTACGAAAATAATATCGGAATTTCTTTCGACGATTCGCGCGATGTGACGTAAAAACTTTAGTTTGAAAATTTCTGCTTTCTACGTGTTTCACTAAAAATGCCATATTTCTCCCATGCGACGAGTTCATTGAAAGTATATCGTGTTCGTCACGGAGGTGCAGTTTTGCGTTTGAATTCGCACAATTCCAAATTTCCGTGACCTTTGCGTGACTGATAATATTATCTAAGAATTTTACGTCTATTAACATTGTAAAAATAAACTTACAGTACCATCGAGTCTTCAAAGACAATTCAACTTTCCTCCTGTTGCATTGGAGAAATCGAGAAAAGACTGTTATGGTTGCGTTCGCAAAATTTAAAATCAAACCGACGTATAGAAGTTGCAATATATTTACTGCAAACGTGCAATATATATTTAGTAAAAAAATTAGTACGCAACGTGAATGACGTAAATATCGAAATGTTGAAAAATTATATCAACGTTTAAGTATTCACGTCAAATATCTTGTAACTTATAGTTGACTCTCGCTAAAATTTCGAAATATTTCGTCTAACGCATATGATACATTCATGAAAGATCTCTACGAGAATCCAAATGTTTTCGTGAACTGCAAGTATAGCAAGCTCCGCAATTCAAATCACGGGTGCCTTCATTCCTCCAAATTTCAGGATTGTCGATAATTGTATCGACCGCTGTTTTCTATACTCCAATTTTTACACCTGCCAAAGATACGTATAAATATTTTGCACGTAAAAAAGTAGACTCACTCGCAAAGGAAACTAAAAAGAAAAACTTTTCGAAATTTGTCCCTCGATGTGAAATAAACAGTGGTGAAAAATTAATAACAATACAAGTTTTGCTAATTCTTTTATTAGCCGTAAATAGACTGAGTTTCCATTCAATTCCCTCAAACGTGGATTTTCAATTTTATGTCGCGTTTCGTTCACATTTTGCAAGGAAAATACGTCGAACTGCGAAACGCAAACTCCTTTCATTTCAATTCAGACACGACCACCGGCCAATGACGAAATCAGTATCGTAAATAATCAAAGAAATCAAGGGACGTGAATAAATGCGAATACGTTTATAAGCGATTCCAACGGTACGTATATGCGTGTTTGCAGATCACAATTTGTTTATCCAACGAAACCGGACGATCGCGATGAAAACACGAAATAAGAGGGCCCGATGTTCATTAATCGTCGGACAAGTACGATCGGTTTTTCATTGTCGCAGGTAGACCGGCCGTAGTGGCGGATTTATAATCGCGATTTATTTGCATGCGTTATGGTCGATGCGTTTTCCACTGGCCGAGATTCGCGCCGGGTTTTTCGTTCTGTTTGCCCGTTCGTGATCGACCGATCGTTAATGAGGAAAACGCGATTGCAAAAATTAATCGACGAACGATCGGTCACGCTTTTAAGCAATATCTCCGGCCGGCTCGCTCCGCGTTTCACGTACGCGATTGTTTGGACGTGCGTGCAGATGTATGAAATGCACTTCGAACGATACGTTTTTCAAACGAGATTAACTTCGATCTTATCCGAGGCAAATGTGTGTGGTACGGACTTTGTGCAAACTTCAGAAACGCGATTAAAGAAACAGGACTTGGGTAGAAATTTTCTTCATTCGTTGCGCATTGTAATTGTATATATCTTTGTTGTATAATTCTATTTAAGACACTTTAGATATTTTTGGACGTACGTTTTCGCAATTTTGAGTTTTCTCTTGTAAGTGTATAAAAATCTACTGGTTATTTAAATCAGAGATGGCTAACTGGCGGCCCGCGAGCACTTGCCCCCACTTCCTGATCGCTAGCGCTACCCCCTCCACTGCAGCGATCAGGAAAGTAGGGGCAAGTGCTCGCGGACCGCCAGTTAGTCACTCGACTCTGATCTAAATTGTTACATATCCTAACGAATATTGAGACTAGGAATAATTAGGAAACTGTGTTTAAAAATTATTATCTGTGAATTTGAAACTTACCTAGAAAAAAAATAAACAGAGAGAAGACGTTTGCTTGTTTGCGAAATCATCTTCACTTGTCCGCTCTGAAATTAATCTTCGAAAAAAAGACCAAAACTCACGCCTACCAATTATTCTACAACTTTTTGTTTTCCACAATTTAATAATTCTCACACTCGATGGAAAATCGTCGACATTTTAAATTGCTACGAGCTTGCAAGAAAAAATCGCGCAACGATCTAACTGAGCTCGTTTTAAAGCGCGAAGCTTTTACCGAATGTATTGTACGTTTTTTTTTTTTCCCCCAGGAAATCATAACGGTTTAAAATATCGACAATATTTCATCGAGAGTGTACGAATGCCACTACGCACGTTATGTGCGTACTACCCACGCGTGATTTCCTCTCGAAACAATCGTTTATACGTCCGACGCGTTTGCCGAGCACGATGCGCGCATTATCTTGATTTTATTCCCATTCGCGTGAACCCGCGTGCCGCGTTTTAATTTAGCGAAGATCGTTAATGTATCGGAATGCGCGAGAACGCGTCCGGTGTCTCCCTCCAGGTGGAAAAGTGTAATTAATAAATCTGCCAACTAATTTCTCTTCGACGCTTTTAGCGTACAGCCATTTTGTTCGGGAATAATACCAGTCGCGCGTCGTTTTTTCTTTCTTTTCTTTTTTTATACCCTTCTCGTGGAACGTTCGTGATTTTTTAATAAATAAATTTTGTCCATCGATCTGACATCGCGTATTTCGAACATTTTTTCCAATGCGCGTTTCGCACGTGTTGCAAATTTCTTTGTATTTTTCGTTTCGACAGCAGCGTGGTTTTTAATCCCTCGTAATTTCGCAAATTTTTGTCGTTCGATCTCATCGAGGATCAATATTGCCGTAACAGGCGACATTTCGATCAATTTGTACGCGTTAACAGCGAAAAGAAATTCGCTTAAAATCTTTTCATCGTTACGCCTTTCACGCAGATTGTATAATTTTGCAAAATGTGAGTATGTATTTGTAAATTGGAGTGATAATAACATTTTGTAAAATTGGAGTGTTTGTGATCTTACGACAAACTGTTACTCGGTCCTAAATGAACGTGAAACGTTATAAATGAGAAGGAGAACTTGACTTTTCGGTTTTTGCTAAGTTTTGTGTTAGACGCGTTAAACTTTGTAAATTTTTGAAAAACCGTCAAAGCTAAAAATAAAAGGGAAAAACTATTTAATGACAGCTTTATACTCTGCACTTTATTTAAAATGCATTTGAATCTCCAAAAATACAAAAATTTCGAAGGAAATTTTACTTTAGTGGTAATTTTAGCGTTAAAAAAAAAAAAACAGATACCGAAGATGGTGGCATTAATTGCATAAATTAAATCGTCGTCAATTCCATGAAATAAATTCCAGAATCGTCAGACTTACAGATTCGTCGTCTATTCCGGGAATTATTTGGGAAAAATGTGAAAAATTTTCGAATCTTGCAACGAGAAAACGCACATACACGCGTGTACCAAGTTTTCATATTAATCTCCTCTGTCGAATTTTTTTTTCCCTGCCTCAAATGAGATTTCCATTGCAACGCCGCGTTTTGTTCACACGTTACGCCGATCGATGTAACTCATACTCGCGTTACTGCCTTCCTTTTTTCCCTCCCCCGCTCTCTCTCTCTTCTTCTGCCCCGTTTTTCCTCCCTTTTTATCTCGCAGCGAAAACGCAGCAACGTTCCGCGGCGGAGATATTCGGTAATCCGGGGCCACGGGGAGGAGCTCGATTGCCCGTGTATCTCTCTCGTTTAGCATTATTACCGCATTCAATAGCGCGTTTCAGCGAATAAACGTCGAAACAGTGAACTCTCCTGGCTCCGGGAATTACCTTGACGTTTTACGTTTATCTTTCTCGGCGTGCGTAACGTTTCTCTCGTTATAGAGATTTTCGCCTCTTCTCTTGTACCTGTGCTTCTCTTTCGTACTTTTGTTCCTTCGTGTATCTCTTTCTCACCTTTCTTCTCTCTCTTTTTTTTTTTTTCTTTTTTCGCTGCATGGTGAGAATCGAAGCGCTGCCGATTTGAAAAGTCATCAGTTCGACTCGATCGTCATTTTTGAAATTTCAATTCCAAACTGGAACGCACTTCTTAGTCAAAGTAAATTTTCATCGATGGCTAAAAAAATTCGAGTTATTTATTTGTATTTCGTATTTTACATTTCTTCTGACAGAGAGTAGTATTAAAGAATTGAGTCAAATTGCAAAGTTGAGCAACGCCGAACGTAAATTTTCAATTATTCAAATGTGTCCAGCAGTTAAGAATTAACGCCGCTAAACGACGATAAACTTTTACGATCGTTGAACGACAAACAGTTTATTTCGAAAGCCAATGTGTTTCGGTCCAAAGGTGTAATATATTATGCGACTCGAATGACAACGCGCCGCAAACATTGCACAGTGTCTGTTCGGCTCTAAACCTTAAAAAGAATTTTTAATTTAATAAACGACACTTCAATGGTTAATTTATGATTTTCACTCTACCATTTATGTTTTTCGCAATATTTTTGCCAACGAGTGCTACGCGTTTGGAAATCGACGAAACGCATCGAAATTTAAAAAGCAAAAGAACCGTCCCTTTACACTCCATTTTATTTTATTTTATTTATTTTTTGTTTTTTTTTATCGTTTAATATCGAATAATGGTATTAAACATCGAATAATATACAATTCGTTGCGGTGGATTTATACCAGGAATTACAAAAGCATACATATTTTTTTTTCAACGTAAATGGAATTTTTAAAATTCCTTTCACAAAAAGGGTTTCAGTTTTTCATCTGCTTTAATATTCAAAAAAACTGCGTGGCTTTATTAAAGAGAGAGAGAGAGAGAGAGAGAGAGAGAGAGAGAGAGAGAATGTGTATTCGCGTTTGTGTGAAATTGCAAAATAATCGTGCATTTTTCGCTGCGATACACAGCCTTAAAAAAGCATTCTGCCCTTCAACCTCCGCGCATAGAAAACATATTTTTCAGAAAACACTTCTTTCTGCAGAATATAAAAATTAAAATTTAAACATCGATGTCCCAGTTATTGGAAACTCGAATTTATATTACTGGCAGATATAAACTTAACATTTATTCTGTTGTTATATATTGTTGTTGTCGTGCAATTAAATCTAAATAAATGTACGTTTTTGCTATTAAAAAAGACATAACTTTTTTTTTTAGATGAACCTGACAGCTCCACAATTTATTCTGTAATATTATTGAAATATTATTATTTTCATTATTATATTATATTACATAATCCTACTGTGATGTGACATATTATTACACTTTTATATATAATACATGCTCCTGTTGAAAATAACTCTAACAACTTTTCAACACTATTCGATATAAACAGAGATTTTTGGAAGCAACGCTGATATTATATCAACGTCTAAATTAACATACTATGTAAAACGATCATGCTATATGATCATCTACTATAAAAAAAAGATCATAATAGCGTTTTATCGTCATTGAATTCCACATCATTTGTTAATCATTTACATCTTTCTGTTACTGTTACAATATCACACAAATAATTACTACTAAAAAAAGAAAAGAAACGAAATATATCGAAAAATATCAAAATAGCGTGTTAACATTGTTAATAATTAATAGACGCCTTAGGCTACGATCATTTCTTTCGAAAACAATGTTTATATTGTATTAATGGTTAAATAAAAATAAATTCATCGTGTGCTGTTATTAAAAGAGATCAAAGTAGCTTTTGACACTTCAACTTTACAATCGCCTTTTTATTATCACTGTGCCAATTCAATTGTTTGAGAGTACAACTCAAGAAGCAAAACCTTGGTAGAAAATTGACGAATAATTAAATGTCGTAGGAAACTGAATATATTAGATGTGTTTCATGTATTTCTTCATGCCACGTGTACATTTCGTGATCCAATTACGATTGTTTCATTGACACTGCCTATTGAAATTATCAACAGTCAACTGTCCAGTCAAAAAACAAAAAAAAAATAAAACGTCGAGATAACTTTTTGAATCTTTTCGAAACGAAGAGAACTCTTGCCCGTTGCTCTGGAAAACTGTCGTAAACACCTGCGCTGTCCTAGGGTATCATAGACTACCGAGCTTATGATATCAACGAGTCGGCGAATCATTTTCTCGTTTATCAGCGAGAAAACACGGCTCGTGTTTGTTGCAGTTTTCGCTTCGCTTCGCGCTCACGTAACGCGGGGCGTGGAAAAAGTTTGCGCGCCCGGAGTTTTATGAATGTTGCTCGGATCGGATCGCAGGAGCGAATTCCCAGCAACGAGCGAAATTATCAGTGTCGATCGAGCGTGGCTCGGACTTGCTATAATTTGCCAGCTACTACCGCCGGAATATTTTGCTCCCTTCTCTTTTTTTTTTTTTTTTTTTTTTTTTTCTCTTTCCTTTACATTTCTCTCTCGCTTTTTCTTTCTTGTTTTTTTTTTTTTAGTTTTTATTCTCTCGCGTGCACACCGTCTCGAGTGATATGTAATATAGGCTAGCGGGTAATAACGCGAACTTCCGCGTCTGGCGCACTTTCGTCCCTCCGCCTCGAAACGAGAGAGAGTTAAACGGTGTGCAACGAACCTGTAACCAAAACTCGGAGAGGATACACTCTTCCTTGTTAACCCTTTCCTGCCGCGGGTTCAACGGGGAAAATTGCACTGTTGGACGTAAGAACGAGTCGTGTGCCTTTCACGTGAAAACGTTGAGATTTTTTAGTCTTTCGTTTTTATTTTTATTATCACTGAAAGCGATTTTAGGGGGGGCAACGCAGAAAATCGGGCCTCTTCGGGTGCAACGCTGATGCAACGAAAATTAGCGATTGGTTGATTTGTGAGGGGGCGTGGGCTAGACCTCGAGTAGGAGTGGCGTTGTCTGGTACTGTGCCTTTCAGTGAGACGAATCGTACAAGTCGTGCAGTTTTTTTCATTCTTTGCTATATGATTATATTGCTCGGGCGTTTGATACTTGTCAGTTTTGTTTTAACGTTCAATTCATTATTTGTCAATTTTAATATTCAATTGATTAGCAGTAAGAATGTTCAATTGATTCGTGACGAATTGAATATTATAATATAAAAAGTCGCTATATTGGAATTAACTTTCGTGCCTTGAGAACCTATAACAAATAAATGAATATTATAACTTCTTCACTGTCGCACTCAAGAATGCCAATATGTTTAACTTCTCGCACAAGTTCTTTGCATTGCGAATTGCTATTTAATTTTTCCAGTTTTGAAACGTAAAAGATTTTCAATCGAGACTGTACATTGCTGTTCTACATTCTAAAATTAAGAACAAAATATCAAATTTGTCAATATTGCAAACGATCATTCGTCAACTATATTTCAAAGAAACGTCTCATCTTCCAATGATCCCGTTTAAACTAATTTTTGTCACTGAAACTCTTTCACATCCAACGGTATAAATAAAATTAATATTTGTCTCGATCCCCTTTGAAAACCATTTTTCTCGCCGCCTATAATCCACCTGTCACTTTCAGACCTATTTTGGAAACGGCCCCCGCTAATTCGCTGCCGATAACAAATACGCAACGGCAATACGAGTCGACCGCGTAACGGATCGCTTGATTAAATTACAATTAGTTAATTATGAACTAATAACGGTGCTCGCGTGCTCGTTTCGAAAACCGGTTGACGTTCGCGGAACGACGTGTCCTCCGTGCTCGGTTATAACAACCGTGTTCGGTGATTCTGTGATTAACATTTCGAAGCGCGCGCAGAATTTCGCGTATTGCGGATCGGTGGACGGCTGGATCGCTCTCGTTAATCAAGTTAGGAATTCCATTTGCGACCTATCGCCGCGATCGAATGAAGAAGAATGATCGCGCGTAATTTGGCGCGTAAATTGGGATTTTTGTATGATGTACCTTCGTTGATTTCTCTCCGCGGTTCGTTCGTTCGTCGCTTCGATCGGTCTCGGTTCGCGCAAACGCGCGAAAACGAGATTAGCCGAAATATTATAGAAAATTTTCGAAACGAAACCAGCCGCGAGAGGGGATCCGCCGCGATTAATCAAAAGCAAACTCCGCCGCTGTACACTTTGACCGATCGAATTGGATTTCGGTCTGGATACGCTTTTGTATTATTTGTCCCGCGGTTTTGATATTTTATTCGCAGCGTCGTGGGATTTCTTCCGTTGGAAATCGAGTTGAGATTTCAAACAGAATGGACGATCAAAGAGCAGCGAGTTATTGCGAGCGTTTTACCGCCGAGATCCCGGTGTAATTTTATTAATTACTTTATCTGTCTGCGTGTGTGCGTGTGTATCCAGCGGGCAAATTTTCTTGTTAATCTGTCGAAATCTGACGGATAAGCGAAGGAGAGGAGTTTATTGAATATTTATTGAATTAGCTGCGTGCGAAATTTCGAGACGTTTCGGCACGAAAACTCTAATAACACGCGGCTTTGTTGATTCTCGAATTGAAAAATTTATCGAATTCACGGAATTGCTAGAGGTGAAAAAACTGCACGATTTGTACGATTCTGAAAGGTCTCACTGAAAGGTCCAAAAGCAACTGTTCTGACTAGGAAACGAATTTTATCGATATGCAAACATTTGTATCGATACAAAACAAATTACAGGCGCGATCGCTCAGTAGATCAGACAAGGCCACTCCTTCTCGAGGTCTACGCCACGCCCCCTCGCGAATCACGTGACTCAAATCAACCAATCGCTAATTTTCGTTGCATCAGCGTTGCACCTGACGAGATAACCCAATTTCTGCGTTACCCCCGCTAAAATCACTTTCAGTGATAATATTGTTCAGAGCTGTTTCCGCAGTGTGAAGATAGTTGAATCGAACATTCCTCCGTATAAATTTCCTCAGCACCGAATGCACGTGTCTTTGCAAATTTCTAAATTTCGAGCGTCGATTGAAAAAAAAAATCAGTCGTCGAGATATTCAGTTTCAAGCGTAATTCGTACTTTACGTTCCCCGTGACGAGTGAAATTCCACTTTTAAATCGAAAGCTCCGAAACCCAGCCCCATTCGAACTGGAGATCGTTGTCGCCTCTCGATATCAGTTCACGAGTTAAAAGTTAACAGAGTCGATTGATTTGTCAAATTCAAGCCTCCGATAAACGCGCGGCGTTTCGCGCGCACCAATCGAAAGTATCGCTGAAAGTGACGGATCGCGTACAAATGAAACGATGAAACGTCGATCGTCGAACGGTTGGAATCGAGCTTACAGAGAATCGGAAACGACGTGACGTCAGGTAAACATCAATTTTCCCTGTCTCTTCTCTTCTCCCTCGACTGCGCGCTTCTTTGTTGTTTCTAAGCACAGCTCCGCGAGTTTTTCCGGCCCGATCGGAGAAACGGTAAACATCGATAAATCAGAGGTTACGCGAAACCGAAGATGAGCGTGGGACGCGGAACCAGCGAATATCGATCTCCTCCTCTGGCTGTCGCGCACGAAATCCTTAAATGACGCGGAATAACGTGTCCCAGCTGTAATCTTTCCGATATCCTCTGCCTTCGTTCCGGATAGAGGATATATTTATATCACAACCGGGGGATATACTCGTCGAAGAATCTCCTTGTATGTAACGTACGTCGTACTCCAGACCTGGCTGTGTTTCGAAGAATTTTCGAACAACGTTGTTTTCAAATCAAAGTTATATCGGAAACGATCTATTTGCAAAAATAATTGAAACTATGTTATCAAGTGTTTCGTACGAACATTTAATTGATTTATTCCCAATTGAGCAATTTGCTTGTTATTTTTTGAAATAAATAGTTAAATGTAATTACGAAATGAATTATCTGTGCTACTTGCCAGGATCTTTATTTATATATATTCGTTTGATTTTGATAGAAATAACTGGTTTTTCAATCTTTATATTTATGTATTATATGTCTTGTTCCACGATTACGACATAGTTATTTGTACTACACTCGTATATCTAACACGAGTTGAATATCGCTTGGTTTTTCGAGTCTTCGACCATGCTCCATCACCACATGTATCAATAAAAAAAAGTGTTTGTAGAATCTAATAAAATAATAATAAAGTTGTTAATATAAATGTAATAAAATAATAATAAAATCCACTTCTGTCTTCGTTGTCAGTGAAGTTTGAGGAATCTGTTGAAAGCTAATTGTAGGACAAATTCCTGTCGTGATGTAGCATACACTGATAAATTATTTTGATTGATTATTTTTTTTTTTCACTCGAGTGTATTTTTCTCCATTGATATTTATTTTCATTTTTGATTGATTATTTTTTTTTTTCACTCGAGTGTATTTTTCTCCACTGATATTTATTTTCAGTCATCGAGTAAACATTATCTTCTCAAATAATCAGTTCTTCAATTTATTGTTTTCCCAATTATTTTCGCAGCTTCGAATTCCTTCAACCGGCCGAACGAGCTACATATATTAATTAGCGAAATCCATTATCCAGTTAATTGAGATCCATTATTTGCCAAATATTATAACGAACCCTGTTTCAAAAATTTATTCGCAAATTGTTATTCGAAATGAATTTCGCCCAGCTCTTTTATATTCTGTCGTGCGCCGCGAAACGAGCGAGAAAACGTGGATAGAGGCACGTAGATGTTAGAAAGTGGTAATAACGCAGCATTGTACGCATTAATAATTAAACGAAAACTGTACCCCCTTACGTGCGCCCCCTTATGTGTATGCGCGTAGGATGTTTCCGGTTTTTTTCCGATAAATATTTCATCACCTCGATGCACGTAGGGCTACTTGTTCGCGAGAACGCGAGGCATTCGTGAGATCAATACAATGTGGAGCAACAATATAATAAATTTAGCGACTATAATGATGTAATAATGACAGTGCAACAGTGTGACACGATTGAACATTACATTGTTATTATCATTGTTGTTATTGAAGTAAATTATTATTACATTAACATTATTATTATTGAAACACAGTAATGTAACGCATTTGAATGCGTATTTATCATGTGATTGGACATTGTATTATTATTGTTATTTTTGAGGTAAATTGTTATTACGTCGTATATGTTGAGATATAATGTGTTCTATCCTCATTTTACACTATTAGTGCAAAA
>KQ435794.1:9482918-9495742 GCA_001276565.1 Melipona quadrifasciata | reverse complement strand
ATTGTGTTGTATTGTGTTGTATTGTGTTGTATTGTGTTGTATTGTGTTGTGTTGTATTATATTATATTAATTAATTATACAATATATAATTATAGAAATTATATTATTATAATACGTGTGTATAAATTTATATTATCATATGCCACTTTAGAAATTTATATTATCATTTACATTACATTCACGTCGTTGTAATATAAATTTATACATATTATTATTTATTTGTCGAAGGCAATATTAATCCGTCGTCATACAGTATATGGAGTCACGGTCGCAGTATGAATTACAGTTTCCATTTCCATCTCACTGAAGATCGATAATTTTCGACGCTTCACATCCAACGCACACGTTTTACAATTACAGTTGCAATAATGCTCAAGAAATTGCCTAAGATAATCGAGAAGGAAATCGCGAAGGGAATCGCGAAGGAACGCAGTTAATCGTCCATCCTTGCAACGAAATTGAAAACTCGATAAAAAGTCGAATTCATCAGTCGCGATGGACTCGTAAAACACGTACAAACGAACTTGCTCTAAAAAATCATCGACGATGGCTGCTATCTCGTAAATAATTACCCGGAAATAATAACTTCAAGCGGGAAGTTATCATCTAAATATTGCGCCACGTCCCAATTAAAAAAACCAGCGGGAACTCTGCCCGTCTGATCGTAATATATCTCGCTACAATACCCGGGCTAAACCAGTTTGAAACGTCGTTCGTAACGACACGAGCTGCAACGATCGAACTGTCCGTATCCTCGTTTATCGTCGCTCGAACGTGAATGGCAAAAAGTAGGAATTAGTATAGCGAGCCTAGTAGCGAGCCTAGCAGACAGTCCTCGGCAGTCCGGTTCGTTATGCGAGTAATTGCCGTGAAACCGGTCGTCGCGGGCTCGAAAAATCGACGCTCCTTTCTTATCGCGCTGTTTACGCGTTACCAGTCGTCATGCAAACTAGCGTCCAATAAATTAAGAACTTGTCGTACGCGCGAGATAACCGCTCGAGGGATCGGAGCCAGAGCCGTCTCGAAAATATTTTTCGCGCGAATCGTCCCGCCGCGCTCGGTTTAAATGTCCGGACGGCTCGTAAGAAGATGATGTCCTTCGCTACGTTCTGCGTTTCTAGATCGAGATCGCGATCGGGAAACGTGGTAGCGAGCACTGCTCGTTTCGTGCTTTTCGTTGTTTTCATTGGCGTTTTTCATTCTTGAAGTGTTTCGCTATTTCTCGTTGAATTACAGAGAAGCGAGAGGCTTTATAGGTAAAAAGTACTCTTTTATTTTCTTTTCTGCGTGTACTTTTATGCACTGCGCTCGCAAATTTCTAGAAATAACGGTAAGATTCAAGCAGTTTAATAATTTTAATAATTGGCTAACGATTGTCATAATTTTCTCATTTTTGATGCAAGAAATGCGATTCGTCATCTGTTGAATGTCGATGAGTGATACTACGATGAAGCCTTATCTGAAGCAAGTTTCTAAAAAAAAAAGGGGGGAAATTTAAATTTCATTCGGAAAATATTACACAATATCAACGAAATTGAAAAGTATAGAACAGAAATATAAGATTGAAAAATGTAGTAAGGGAGATAAAATTGAACTAGTTTAGGGCAAAAAATTGGATTAGTTTCAGATAAAATTAAATCAGTTTTGGAAAATTAAAATGCACGAAAACAAGTATTGTTACAAATACAAAAAAAAAAAAAAAAGAGAAAGAGAAATTAGATACATAAAAGTACATACGGAAAGGTTTTTAATTATAAATTACGAACGGATAAACCACGCAAGGTAACAAGATTTGAATCATGTGAGAAACTACAATATTTTCAACTGTAATTATCATAAATTATACATACAATACAATGTTCATCCCGTTGACATATATGTCAATTTCTAGTGCAAGTCTGTATTTATGTACCAGTGTTTACAACCGCGAATAACAGTAATTCACAGTGTGTACCCAATGACCAAATATTAATGGGAGTTGTGCTCTCTATAACGCGTGAAATGAATCGAGGCTGTCCTGTATCGGTGTTTAATCGAATAAAAACGAAGATCATTTTTTTTTTGACTCGTCTTGGCTCGTTTTTTTAAGACAAATTAAGAGAAACAAGCTGTTCTATACATTTGTACACAAAACTAAGTAACATTACATATCTGTGGCTGTATTGTAATTTACAATTTTCTAAGTTTTTATAATCTTCTTTTATTTTATATAGCTGCGTAACATTTCTAATATTATAATATAATCACGACAGTGTTCACTGCAGTATTCATAAACTACCAAAATGGACACGATATATGCAGGATACCTAATTTTGTTTCAAATCATTTGCCATTGTTTCTCGTACAAAGCAAAATGCTTCAAGCTAAAATTGCATGGCACTAAACAGATTGTTCAGCGTAATATTAATCTCTTGTAATATCTCGACAATTGCCAATTTTATTAACCTTGGTGATTCGATACTTTTTTAAACTGCAAGCTGAAATGTCACGTATTATATTTCAAGAATTCAATATAAAAATTAATTCTTACCTCTTACGACAAATGGGTTTGAAGTAATTTATGGTGTTAATATCTTAGATGAGTCACCCTATTTACGTTCAGAGGAAGAAGGACAATTTGTTTGATTTTCGACTCTCTGGCGGTTGGAAATCACGGTGTTCGAAAAATTGAATTTTCCTGTATTTGAGTACGCGTTCGTTGAAAGAACGAAGAAACACGAGTCAGCGTTCACCGGACACGGTAAACTCTTCAGGATTTCTCCGGAAAGTCCGGTGGTCGCGTCGCGGTGATCTTCGAATGCATCGTCTTTCCATTCAACCACGTCCTTGAGTAGTCGAAGCTTCGAAAGGGCTCTCGAAAGCCGCGCGCTTCAAGATATCGAACAGTCGAGATTCGTCCCTTGGACACGATGTGTCCCTCCTTCGGGCCGTGTTCTCATCTTACGAACGGAAAAAGAATTCTCTTCCTCCATCGACTTCGCTCCTGGATCGTGTATTTTATCACTGAAAATGATTTTAGCGGGCCTCTTCGGGTGCAACGAAAATTAGCGATTGGTCGATTTGGGTCACGTGATTCGCGAGGGGGCGTGGCGTAGACCTCGAGTAGGAGTGGCGTTGTCTGGCACCGAGCGATCGCGCCTGTAATTTGTTTTCTATCGATTCAAACGTTTGCGTATCGATAAAATTTTATGTGCAAAGAAAGTCGTCTTCGTTTCCTAGTCGAAACAGTTGCTTCTGGGCCTTTCAATGAGACAAATAGAACTGGGGTACGAGTCGTGCAGTTTTTTCAAAAACTGATAACTCGTATTTTAAACAGATTCGCGAAACACGCACGAAGAAATTTGTAACGTAGAATTTTTAATTAGCAATTTGCAAATTACTCGCACACAGGTCAGTCGTTTCTAAACTCATTCCAAGTAAATAGGTGTGAACGATATTAATGCTGTTTCAATATAGCAACAAAATTTATTACTACACTCTCGCTTGAAAGTCTCAGGATAAATGTCACGTGTCATGTCAGAATTGAAAGAAATCGAACGATACTCTACCTCGGATTGATATCACAATCGTAAAACGAACGACGGGAACCCATTTTTCTGGTAACCGGCCGAACCGAGTCGGGAAACGTCGGTTTTGATTTCGATTTCGCGTGTTCCTCGCGAGCAGCGATAATCGTTGCACACAACAGGTGGCAGGAGCGATTATAATTTTTCAAACTTGGCCGCGCGGCGCACGCTGTTCCGAACGTCGTACCCTCGATGCCGGATACCTCGATAGCTCGCTAGTAATCCCCGGGAATATTCCGATCGAACAGGTAATCCGGCGACGTATCGGCTTTTTTTCCGTTCGAACGTAGACAATCCTTGCACGGTTTTAGCGCGAAAAACGCTCTTGTCGGGGACGTGGTCCAGACGAGTCCATTGGTTCACTTTTGTCTTCTCTCTCTCTCTCTCTAGAATCTGAAACCTTAGAATCTAGAATTTGCAACTTTAGAATCTAAAATCTAGCGGTAACCCTAGAATTCAAAATCTGATGTCCTAGAACTTGGAAATTGAAATCTTAGAATCTAAAATCTAGACTCCAGAATCTCTCTCTCTCTCTTTTTCTGTCTGAAGAACTAGAAGGCAATTATTAGATAATATGAGTAACATAATTATTAGGTAAATTAATTTCTTAGGTATAAATTTCTTGCTAGACAGAATTTGGGGAATAGTCTTAGATATAAATATAAAAATACAATCCCTCGCTAAACGATACTTAATCTTATTAAGTTTGACCAAATTTTGGGTATGGTCTCGTTAAATAATGTTTGAAGAATAATTGCACTCGAGAGAGTAATTGCCCCGCTAAAGAATACGACTTACTTATTTCGGAAGTGGCCAGTAACGTTCGCTTCCGTGCACTCGGACGTTCCCATTCGTTCGTTTACGACGATAGAAGTACTAAACTTTAATTAGAGACGTGGAGGACTCGGAACTTCTTTCTGCCTTGTTATAACGAGCGTCTGCAAAACTGGGCCCCAAACGTATCAAATCCGTTAACTTACTGACTTGGAGGCAAGAACGCGCGATGCCTATAATCAGGAAATACTTTATTCGTCGAAATATTTACTTACATGGAAGTATTTTTGTCTGTTAAAACTTTGTTCCTTTTGTAACAATTTATTAATTTTACATTAATTCGTTCTTACCAATTTTTGCCAACACGCTACATCTCTTTCTAACGAAGTCACAATTAAATTCTTCCTTCGCGTCGAATTTTACGTATAATTTTTATAAAACAAAAAAGAAGAGAGAGAAAACATTGAAAACTACTCCGACATCTAAACTTCGAACTTTCTTTCGCGCGTTATCGCGCGGAATTTCCGAAACTGGAAAATAAGACCATCCCCGACAGAGGTTCCAATCTTCGAGAGTCGTCCTTCGCGATCGTTTGGACAGAATTTTAGCACGAGTTTCGACGTTATCCGACAACGATCCACCGTTCGGTCTATCAAACTCTCCCGCGTGTTTTCGCGCGTCCCTCGGGAACAAATCGCGAGTACGTTGGGAAATCGTTGCCGACGTCGCTAGATCCAGGAAATCCACGTACACGTAGCTTTATCGTTCGATTCTTCTTTCCCGACGCGACGCGGCGATCCCATAAACGAATCCAGACAAGTGTATCGGAAAGTTGCTCGGGGCGCGAGGTCGTTGTAATTTCAAAAACTTGGCCAACGCGGGAGGATCTCGGTGAATACATCCTTTGGTTACCGAGGCGATGGACCTCTTGCCGGGTGAACGTACCAAGTATCTATACGCTTTCTCAAGTGTCGAACGTTCCGGTTTTTCGTCGGTTAGCCACCACCGACCGTTGGTAAAGCAGTTGGGAGAACTGTTCGCGGTTTGCGCGACGCTGGCTGGCTGCAGTACCGATTTTCAAGCGAGTTGGTGCGACTGATTATTTCACCGATATACAGTGCGGATCGATCTCGTCTTTCGTCGAGGAATATTTTTTCAGCAAATGGAACGATGGAGCTGAAAGAGTATGAACAACTGTTGATTTTGTCTCGTCCGAGTCTGGCTTGCCAAAATAAGAACATTAATATTAAGTAAGATAGTAATATTGATATATAACGTAACATGTACATTGCATAACCATATTACTATTAATGTACTATAACATGTTTCTTGGTTATTTATTATCAACTTTATTACATATTGTATATTATTAATACTGTATAATAATGTGTATTATTGTATAGTATTAATCATATGTAATAATGTATATCATTTCATATTATTATATTATACATTACATATTGTACGTTATTAATACTGTAATGTATATTATTGTGTAATATTAACAATATATAATGTATATTATTGTGTAGTATTAATAATATATAATAATGTATATCATTTCATATTATTATATTATACATTACATATTGTATAGTATTAATAATATACAATATACTATATAATAATGTTAATGTTAATGTATATACTATATAATACTGTATAATACTGTATATTATTAATCAGAATATTAATACGTTTCTGGTGCCGTGAAACTTTTATGTAAAGTTTTCTGTGGAAATATCGGTCATTTCTAATTAAACATTTTACAATTCTAGTTGTATCGTACAATAGTAAATGTAAAATTCTTAATCAGTCCTGTCCAAGTTAAATGCGTATATATTAATTATATTTATCGTATGTTTGAGGTTCTAATAATGTATTATTGTTATTATTATTAATGTAATGTAATGTATTATTCGAACCCCCGGCAAACAAACTAATTATTTTGAACATCCGGCGTTACGCGAAGTTATGAAAATTAAATGCCCAACGGACCAACGTCCGCGCGATTTTAGATCTTTCCAAAGATCCATTGTCACGTTTTATATTTCCGCTGTCTGCGATATCTGGTCCCCACGATCGGGATCGGTTTGTTCGAGTCGTAAAAAAAAAAAAAAAAACGAAAAAAAAATAATAATAATAATAAAAAAAGTCCACCCCGACCGGGAATATCAGATTTCCTCCTCCATCCCGGCGGTGAAATATTCACCGGCGCGAAAAACAGATCGCGAGATTTCGAGAGAAGAACGGCACGAGAGCCTTTCTATTTTTCACCGGGTGCACGATACGTCCCCTCGTGTTCCTCCTCGGTCTTCTTCCTTCCTCTGAAAACCCCTCGCGCGATCCCTCAAAAGAGGCAGAGATATACGGCAACAGTTTGCAAACAGAATCAGCTTCCCGAACCGGAGCCAGCCGATGGAATAAAGAGGCGGGTGGATTCATTAAATCAGCGGGGAAGAAAGAACGGAATAAAGCGAAGAGCATTATTAAATCAGAAGGAATAAAGAAGCATTAGGCGGGGGGTTTGCGTTTTACCGCCGTCTAGCAGCAGGTTTCTATCTGCTGTTTCTTAATCCCCTGTCTCGCGCTCCTTCTCGCTGCGTCGCGTCCCGTTGTAAAATCGTACGTTATTTCGATAAATTCCGGCCGTGGCCCCTTCAGAATTCGCGCGGCAGCGTCGTAAATATGTCCCGTTTCGTTTCGAGCGGGGCAGGGAGAGGTCGAAACGTCGCTCGAGGGCCCTCTCGAAGTAGCCAAGGACGCTCTGTGCCAGACATATTCCACGTGTCAACTGTTCAGTTCCGAGCATTGTACGTAGATAATCTCTGTAATTATACATGTAATCGATGAAATAGAGAAGCTCGATAAAACATTGTTTCGTGTTGTAGAGAGATATTTCTTTACGTGGATTTCTTTACGTATTGTGCACATTCTACAAATTCCTTGTGCACAAAAATCTCTCCGTTCTCTGTAAAATAATTGGTTTACTTATTAAATGTTTAAAGACAGAATGATATATAGCAATGCAATATCCATAATGTGTTGAATAAAATATAAAAAATATAGCAATATAAAAATACACATAAATACACAAAAAATATAAAAATACACGTAAACTCATTAAAAAAATAAAATAATTGTACGTATGGGACAAATATATCGAAAGATCTGTCACAAAGTATTAAGCTTTTAGATTTTTGGTAATTTCAGGCATTCGAAATGTTTGAATTATTAACTGCATTAATTAAATTGCAGAATGTAGAAAAGAATGCGTAGAAATAAATTTTGTAATTTCGGGGGAGAACAGTTCTTCAACTGCATTAGGTGTAATAGCGCAAGTCTGAAAGATTTCGAGAATTCTATAGATATTGTTATTCTTTCATTTGTGATTCCCTTTTCATTTCTATTTCCATCAATTTACTTACGTCGCGATTTATTTCGTATTTATTTCGTATAACATGCAATATTCCATATATTTATTCTACCAGAAATTACGTAATACAAATAATTCATAAACAAAAGAGAAGAAAATACGTATTCACGAAGGTTTTTGTTCAAAAAAACAATCAGTACAAGTTTTGTATTTTCCGTCGAAAGTACAAAACGTATTTGCCTCGTCGAAATCTTCGTGTTGCGATTGATTCAAAAAATTCAGCTGTAATAATTACAGTACTATACTCGCAGTATTGAAAACTATTCCGTCGCTAAACGATTTTACGAAAGATGAAAACGGTAGAAGTTTGACGAAAGAATTTTGTGAAAATTCCAACGAGAGATCCAACAAGAGAAATGTTTCCAATTAACCCAACCTAAATCTCCCCGCAATTATTCAGCCATCGATCGATTCGCCGTTCCATTTATTCGAAAAAAGCGTGCTGGACGCAACTTCCCGAGTCAATCGAGGAATCGAGCTAGCGCGAGATGTCTGGGACGAATCGACGGCCGACATCGTCGCGTCGTCGAACACGCCCGGGTATAAATTGAAGAGACGTCGCGAAGACCGACACCGCGAATTTTCTTGGAGATCGAACGAAAGACCGGCGAAAGAGAGAGAGAGAAAGAGAGAGAGAGAGACGGTGAACGCGATTTGGTTGAACGACCGCCGCTCGTCTCCTCCGCCGTGCCCCGTGTTGGCCGGAAAAAGGAAGCTGAGAAAAAGCTGGACGGTGAAGGGACCCCGCCGAAGACCGGACGGGATTTAGCGATTTATGCCCCGGCCACGCCCGCTTTTCGTTCCTTCCTCGCGCAAGGAGAAGAACGAAATTGCCAGACGGGGGGGCGGGGGGCAGCGGCAACGACGAGGAGGTGACTCGAACAGAGAACTCGTTCCTCGCGCAGACACCGGCGTACATACGTACGTGCTTCCGGTGCACGCGGACCTTTCACGTAAATCTCACGCCGGAAAAACTCTCTTTCCCCAGCCCACTCTCCTCTCTCTCTCTCTCTCTCTCTCTCTCTTTCTCTCTCTTTCTGCTCGTCTCTATCTTCGTCTTTGTCCATCGTTTCGCGTACCCTCCCCCATTTTCCACCTTCCCTCGCGCTCGTCCGTCCGGCTTTTAGCTTTTAGCCGGCCATTTCGGCGGCCAATTCGCGCGGGCAAGAAGGACGAACTCGTTTCACCGATCGCTCGACTCCGTTCATCCCTCTCGGTGGTATCCCATGTGTTAACCGTTCTCGCTCTCGGTTCTCTCTCGGTCGAGGAATGTTTTTCATGCGTTACGTTTGATTTAGGATTTTGAAGGAACGCGGGGCGACCCGAGCTTCCTTGTCGAGAGATGGGAAACGGCAATCGTTTTAACCTCTTTGCCACCGGGAAGTTTCTTTTAAATACATCGTACTTGAAGAAATGGTGCAAACGCCATTAAATTTGTCGTCAATTTTTATTTTTGCTGTCATTTATTATTTTGTTGTTTTCATTTTTATCTTCAGTAATTTCCGAGATATTTGACAACAAAGTTTTGAAATTTAGAAAGAAAAAAAAAAAATACGTGTCAGATATTTGCTCGGAAACTACACTTGTGCCAAATTTCATCAAAATCGGCAAGTGAAAAACGAACAGTAATTCGTGAATCTGGATGATCGAGGGTCCAAAATTGTGTCTACCTGCAGCGAGGAGAGCTGCTTCGAAAGAAGAAAAAAAGAAAAACTTGAAAACACATCCGCGCTACGTGCGGCGGTTGATGAAAACGTCGCCCAGCGTATTCCCATCCATCACTCTCGAGTCTCAGGTTGGCGTGCGACAGGTCAGATTATTACGAGCCGGTTCAACGTCGTATTTTAATTATTTAAAAAAAACTCGCGTGTAATTGCGATTTAAGCCGAGGGCAGCACAGGCCGCTCGAATTCGCCGCGCGAGTCGAGTCACTGTAAACATCGGTGTTAACTCGGCGAGAGATTTCGCGATCGAGCCGTCCGGCATCACGCGAACAGCCGTCGACAGTGCTGTCTTATTTAAATGCAACGACAATGCCACGGAGCACGTGCGATCGCAGATCGCGGATTAACGCGTGGCAAACAAACCAATTGAACGAATCAGTTCGTTTTGACGTTCGATCTGATCAATGAACACGAGTTCTTTGACGCGAGTAAAGACCAATGACCAATTTGCAATTCTTCAACGCGGTAGTTTCAGTTTGATTTGGATAACTTTTATAAAATTACACGAATGAAAGTTTGCGTCTGTCGTGTTGTAAAATTTTTGCTATTATTTTGCAATTATTTGTGCACGCCAGTGTTAATTTTATTTCGGATCTTTATGAATTGGCAAACCTCTGATAGAATAAATATTTCGAATAATATATTAAAGTAAACATATTAAATAATTAAACAGTTGATACTTTATTCCTTTTCGTAATTTAAATAGAAGCATTATCGCACGTGGATTGCATCTTTTGCGAGTCTAAAGAAATGTCTGCGAATCGGTCATTTTTTTCTAACAAACTAAAAATATTTTTCCGATTTTGATCTTCAAAGACTCTTTCGCGTAAAGGTCAATTTAAATCAGAGTCTGCAGCTTAGTAAATAAATTACAGTCGCGTTAACGAAAAGCGACGGATTGAAAAACCTAGGTATCCACGTAAATATGACAGGCTGCATCGTTAAAAATCGCGTTGGCCAAAATAGCAGCTGCAACACCGTGTCCGAAAGATTTACTATACTGTCATGATGAATGATTTATTTAAAATTCAACGTCTGTAGGATAACGTTATAAATCTCCGTTGGCCGAATTTTGCACTAAATCGTTTGCACTCTCTCTCTCACTCTCTCTCTCTCGCGCTCACTTTCTCTACTTCCCTCACCTGCTTCCTGGATCGAGGGATTCCATAGTGCACGCAATTTTCCTCGGGGAAAATTCCCACTGAATCAACGAACAAAGACACGAAAAAGTCAGGCCGGAATGTATTTTATTTGCAACAGTGCAAAAAAAAGAAAAAACGTAACAGCTTGGAGTAACGAACATCATGACGCTTTAGTTCATTCATTATTGTCAGATTGCGGATTTGTGTGAACTCGTAGTAATCAAAGACGCGTAAAATGTGCAAAATAACAGCTTTGTTGTGCCCGACAAATCGAGTAATTTCATTTCCTTTTTAACTATACTCAAGGAAACGTGAATTTGCATAATTATCCAACAGTCTAATTATCGTCGTTTCGTAAACAACAGTGGACGGTGATTTCATTGAGCGAGATTCGAGATGGATCGTTTCCAAATTATTCCTCATTTCTGTCCGAGTTAATTCAATTAGTCAACTAGAATAACGAATGATTGTTATTGTTCAAACATGTTTGAGGAACGACGAATTGAACAATATCTTACTCAGTTAGATGTTATTTAAAATAACTGTGTTAGATTATAAAAGTGACTGTGCATAAAAATTGTACGATTGTTTTATTGTTCGATGACGACATTTGCCACGACGCCGCGATTTCACATTAATTTAGATTTCAAAATAAATTTTCTCATTTAAATATAATCGCTGTAAATCGTATTTTATATTATAATTTGTTTCTAATAAAAGAAGTAAAATAAAGTTTAAATAAAGTTTTGTAATTTTATTCAAACGTTACAATATCAATTATGTAATAAATTTATTTATTTCAATGACATTTAACTCAAGTATACAAATTAATTTTACTTCAATTTTACATTTTACACTAAATATTTTTATATGCTCGATATTACTGGAGTTCGTATTTAATTTCAAAATTAAAATTTTTATTTAGCAAGTAGACTGTGAAATAAACAATTTGACTAAACCAATTTGTTTAAATTTGTTTAATTTTGTCTATGAAGTTAACGAAACAGCGATGATTAAACGTGCGTGAAATGTATCATTGGAGAGGAATATTTTTTTATAAATATTTGTAAATTTAATTTTCATTGTGATATCCCTTACGAGTCAAAAGTTCAAAATATTCAAAAATGTCGCGTGAATTCTCACTGTGCGTGGAAGCTACGCTGAAAGTGTCAGCAGTTCAAACAAATACGCGCATCTAATTCGCAAACGATGTACAAATTGGCGCACGATGGCGCGAGAAGAATTCGAACGGATCGATGGGTCGATCGGCGTTTATATTTAAAGCGGCGGAACGCAGAGCATCCCCTCTGCGATCCAGGAGAACTCGAGAAAGAAGATTCCCTCGGGGGACTTATTTCCTGTGTTATACTTGTTGAACGTGACCTAGATAACCGTGTAAATGACGATTGAGGCACGCGGATGGATATTGGCCTACTCGATTGGCGATTCGGTGCCAATTGCGATTCCACTTTCGCGCGTTCATGCGCGTCGAATTCTTTCGTTGAAATAGCTGCCTACCTTCGCAAGATGCGAACACAAGGCGAGAAGTATAATAAAAAATTGCGGATAACGCGACTCAACGCTGTAACAATGAAAAATTGTCAATAACTTGAGAGTCGTAAAAGAAATCCACTTGGCCTTGTATTTTTGAGCACACGGCTTCTACCTTCACTGTCCTACGTTCGTTTTCTATTTTTTTTTCTTTTTTTTCAAACATGTCTCTGCGTCTTAAAAGTACTCTTAAGCATCGAAAAATTTTTTTCATGACTTGACCGAAATTTTTCTCTTTACAACGATTCTTTAAACCTTGCTTCTCTTCGTCGTTTTATTTCGGAATTTTCTGGCTGTAACCTAATTATCGTTTAACACTAATGTTCCGAGCGTAATTAAATGAAGAGAGAGAAAAATCACACGAGTAAGTTTTAAGAATTCATCGTAGAGGGAAAATTTCATCCCCAAGGCCGTAATGGATTTAATTACGAATTAAAATTTTTCAGTGATTTTACATTCGTGTGAATTTCTTCGAATTATTAAAATCTCATGGAAGATTAAAGAAAAAAGAAAAGAGAAACGAATTGGGAGCAGTGGAAATGGAAGTTTCGCGATTTAAAATGATGTCAAAGAATGCAGTAACGTAAATGATTGGAAAGAGATTAGAATAAAATAAATATAAGCGTAATAG
>KQ435794.1:9379647-9393216 GCA_001276565.1 Melipona quadrifasciata | reverse complement strand
GTAGTTCTTTTCAGCATGAAAATTAGTTCCCACTCTGTTCGGTCTGTCCCGCAGCGAGCCGTGCAAACTACTTTTATACCATCTTCCTTTAACTTTAACAGCTACGGTAAGGAAACAAATTTATACGAGTGTTGTGGTATACGCTCTCAACGCAGCGGTGGGGAGATGGATGCAGTGGAGGGGATAGCGATCAGGAGAGTGGGAGTAAGGGTCGCCAGTTAGCCACCTCTGGCTAACTTTAATTCATTTCGAGAATCAAGTAACTTGTTAGTGTTAATTCTCCGTAAAATCGTTTAAAGATCAAACAGTGATTTATCCAATTAACATTGTCAGTACCTTAGATTCGTGAAATTTTAGAGAATTGCAGGAAAATATATTTGGCAAATCCTTGAGACTTTCTTTCATTGAGAAACAGAACTTGATAATGATACAGATTGGATGAAAAGAATTGCAAAAATGAAACGTTGCGTTGTAATTTTAACAATAACGATTAACACAGATGAATTATTTACAATAAAACACAATTTCTGTGTAAACAAAAATTCATATTAATCTTGACGGGAGTACTCGTGTTTTAGCAATTATCAAAGAAGAAAATCTGAAATGCACCATATTAACGGGTTTAGTTATTTTAATGTTAATGGATTAAATTTGAATGTTTTATTTATCCACAGTCGTTGCTTCATCGTCGTATTGCATTTCGATACATCTGTACGAAAATATCGAATGAATAAATCTATGTTTAAACAATAATTTTCTTCTCTCGTAAATGAACGAAATTCGAGAACAGAGGGTTAATTAAACCAATTTTAAAATATTGAAATTTGCTTGAAAGAAAATTTATAAGTATACCACACGCGCGATAATTTCAATTAAATATTTAATGGATTTCGTGATTTTTAATAAATACATTACCGTTTAAAATCCTTGGTTTCCTTTAAATATTTGAAATTCGCGGATGTAACTGCAAACTTTCATCGTTTTCTGCAATTATTAAAGAAACTTGCAATTATTTTAACAGAATATCAATAATAGGAACCTCTGTTTCAATGTACTGTAAAATCACAAAGTTTGTTGCACACTTCGACTTATAGAACATGCGTATCATCATTATAGTATAATCATAGTATTCATTCGTGATGGTTACTCGGAGCCTCAATTATAATTACGTAATTATACACGTATGTTTAAATTGGCGCGGCGTATCCGGGGAATTACTCGAAATCAATACGCGTTAATTCGAAATCGACAAGAAGTTCCGCGACTAATCTTCGCGGTGAATATATTCCTGAATTGATCCAGTTGGCTGTATAATAACGCGTAATTAAAATGCAGTGGCGGGTCGGGCGCAGTTACGAATGCAACTCGCGTATCGACGCAGTTAATTTCGGAGCCGACGAAAGGGACCATCCACGCCACGAAATCAGAATAAACGCGAGAATTTAAGTGTAAAGAAAGCCGAGGAAAATTGGTATCGCACCGCCATTCGGACTTATATCATTGGATGGCGAGGCCATTTTGAAGAAAAATCCTACTTGCGATTGTCTATGTACATACGTTTTTTTTCCGCTGACGTTCGTAACAGCGAAAAGTTTTAAGTTTTATGACTTTTAATAATTGTAATTTATCGTAATTTATTATTAATTAGAACGTAGTTGTTGTAATAAAATATAAAATTAATAAAAATATTAATAAAATTAACAACGATATTAATAAAATATTATAATAATTATTATTGTTATTCTATAACTGTAGTTGAATACACGATATGATATTTGTAATCCCCTGATAATTTATAATCTTATTCTTCGCTCAAAATATTTTTACTCGATTCGCGTAAGCACCTATTACGCTTCCAAAGTGGCGTTTACGCAAGTTGCTCGATGGTTTTGATCATCTCAAACCAGGAGATATCTCGTGGAATCTTAAATTTTGTAATCATTACGGTCTCGAGGGGGGAACGGTGCTCTTGAAAACGCTCTTGAAACGAAATGGCTCGCTTCGCCGCTCGAACGAAATTAATACAAAATTTAATCGTCAGCTTTTCATCTCCCTCGCCGGCGAGAAGTCGGACGAACGTCGTCCTGGCTGTTGGAAAAAAAAAAGAAAAAGAGAAAAAAGATCGCGATACCGCCGCGGCCAGAAGTTTAACTTTTAATTACCGACCGTTCGTTTCCAAGATGATGATGCCGATAAGGGCCATTTGAACGTCCGCCAAGAGAAAAGTGGCAGGATATGACAAAAGTGGGCTAACAATCGTTTCAAAGCGCGCGTTGCCGATAATCAGAGACTTGCGGATGTTTGCGATGTTTGAAGATGCAAAGATTGATGAAATGTGTCCAAACCAGTCCAGAATAAAGCGTCTAGTAAGTAAAGATTCCGAGATAGATCTCGTTCTTTTGAGTGTAACCCGTAATAATAATATGTAATAATCAATATATAAAATATTTATTATTACTTCATAAACCGAATGTTACACAGGAAGCCGTGCATCAAGTTTTCAGGAGGTCATTGTCAAGTGGAGGTTGCAGTCTTTGCCCATTGCCATAAATCAGGCCGCTACTCGAAGTTCCATTATAACATAATTTTTAACTATCTTTTTAACTATCGAACGGTTCGATTTTCATCAGCGGTCGTTAATTCTCAACGTGTCTCGTCAATATCCCAGCGAAAGTTACCCTCCCTGTTATTATAGCGTGTTAATCACCAGCGCGTCTCTTGATTACACGTGCTACGTTCGTCTTCACTCTCTCTCTCTCTCTCTCTCTCTCTCTCTCTCTCGCGAGCCACGAGGTTGTTCCATCCGCTCTTGAATTTCGAGAAAACCGAGCGCGATGTATCATCAGCCTCGGCGAACACACAAAGGCGGAAAGTTAGAGATTCGTTGTTAAGAGGCGGCGGCGGAGGGGGGGATGACGCGTTTGGTCCAAGTCCGCGAGAACACGAATCGCCAGTTTGATAACAAGCGAATGGGTACCGTACGTACCGGGTTCCGACGGCGCGTTATTTATGTCACTGTTATTAGAACGGTATGTGGACGTTGCACTTGAACCAGCCGGAGCAACAGCGGCCACGTTGACTCTAATGGGCTTTGTTAACGACACGTAGAAAGTCGTAGAAATTTACGTGTGTTATAACACTTTCGCTCGTTCCAGTTATTTTCTGGTTTTTTTTTAGTTTTTCTCTGGACATTCTCTCGGATACTTTCTCTACCTGAGTTTTAGAGGTCGAGCTGCAGGAATATAATCATCTGCATAAACGCGTGGCTATAGCCTGAAAATTAAAAATAGATTAACACAGTGTGATAATTCTGCGGTCGATGATTATACACACATGCGTGAAAAATTGTGGTATGTTTATAGTTGGGTGGATTTTTTCAATTTCGGCTACACTCTCTCTTTCTCCTCGTGTTCCTTGCGTTCTTTCCTCTGGATATTCTTCTATAAAATATTTTATCTTCATGTTTCTTATTAAAAACCGCGGAACATTTAAAAATTGGCCAATATCGGGAAAAGCCGCTAAATTTAGTGAAATCGTGTTAGTGGAATCGTGTTAGAATGAGAAGATTATTTCATTCGATGGCCAAATGAAAGAGTGAATCATTTTCGTCTTCAGATAAACTGAAGGCTAGTATAGCTAGTCTTCGTACAGTTTCGACGAATATTATAATTTAAATCTTGGAATTTGGATACAAAATTTTACGTAATGTAATATCATAGATAACACATTGTAGAGTATATTATTATTCTATATTAATTTACATTAAATAATAAATTTGAATTAAATTGCATTTAGATGTCTAAATTTACTTAAAAACGCGACAGACGTTGAAATTGTAAGCGACCCTAATTTTTTGCCCAGAGATACTTTATACATTGTAATGCATTATATTATATTAATAATATTATTAATGTAATGCAATAAATACTACGCTAATCTTTGCGTCGACGTAGACGTATTTAAATTAATTTCCAGATGATAAAATCGAGAACGATCTCAAATAACTTATAACGAGTTCCAAAACTGGAGAGTGAAAATAGCGTTACAAAAGATAAATCGTTAATTCCTGCTCTGGTTAACTTGTCCCGTGTCACAAGATACTACGTCAGAATAAACAATTGCTTTGATTGAATTGTCTCTGATACCGAGAGCTAATAACTGCATCTTCCATCAATTTTCAATTACTATACCTCATCCGGAACAGTTGAACAGAATCAGGCTACCGATTCAATCAAATCGAGTATTTTTTTGGAAATATCCTACGCGGAGAGAGAATGAAAGTTCATTGAGACGAGAGGGGGAAAAAAGAGGAAAAAAGGGACAAGTTCCCGTGAAAAATTAATCTTCCCGTGGAACGACGCCTCGCGCGTCGAAGATGGTTGAAAACTAATTAGTAAGAAACATTTTTTACGCCGTCCACGTCGTCGGAACTGTCCAATTAATTTTAAATAATCGACTCGCCTATCGAGTACGCGAAATTCGTTAATTAGTCCCGCAAACCTCGCGCTTAACGCGGGACGTCCGATCGAAAAATACAGGCCCACGTGGCGGCGTTTAATAATTTTCGCGCCGGGCTCTTTAACACTCCTAATTGATGGAAGGGAGCGCCGCTCATCGTCGAACAGCGAGTGTCGGCGTTAATTTTCTGAGTGGCGGGCTCTCGCAACACGCGGACAAAGAAAATTTCACTAGCGGCATTCGGCGCCGGTGGTTTTCAAATAATTCGGTGCCATGAGCTTTCCACCGCGACGCGCCAGCTATCCAATTAATTTCGAATAATCTTCGGAGCGACTCGGCCGAAAGGAAGAATAAATTAATTAGTAGGAAGATACCTTAACAAGTCCGCGTCGATGGCAAACATTCGATTGGTGGCAGAATAAAATACAGTTTCCTTTTATTTTTATTTTTAGAGAATATGGATAATATTTACGCGAACGCGTTGTATTTTTTTTTTTAAGGTATCGAATTGATTAAACGAAATGCAATACGTGCAATAACGATATTTCGTTTCTGCTATATCTGCGTTAAATCTCGACGCGCATGAAATTTGCTGTTTTGTCAGATGAGATTTTAATAACGTTGCGAAGCTTCCTCGCAACGTTATGCGTAATATTTTAAAATATTTTCCACGTGATCTCTGATTTGTTTTCCCGACGACCGTGTTCCGAATTTATTGTAAGAATTGTATTATTGACTTTGCGATCGAGGAATTCTTGGGAATGAAATTATTGCAGGATTTCTGCGAATAGACAATTTCCATGTCAAAAAAATGGAATATAGTCCAAGTGGAATATAGAAGATATCTTTAGTTTGTGGGAATTTGTAGCGGGGCCCTACGATTCCTCGACTACGAGTTTCGAACACTGACTGGCACAAGCCGCAAGTGGCTGCGCGCCTAGCGTCGAGGTCCTGCCGATCTGCGACGTTGCCGCAAACAAAGCAAAGTGCGGCAACACCGCCAAGATGCGTGCACCGACGAGTCTAGCTGGTAGCTACGACACAAGCATCTGCGGTAGAATCGCCGCCATCAGCGCCCCCACTGATCAGTCTCAGGCAGTGACTCCGAGACGAAAGCAGCAATCGCCTTTCTTCTCACTCTCTCTCACACGCTCCTTCTCTCCTTTCCAGCTGCATCCAGGGTCTTTAGATACTTTACAGTTCCCTCAGAAATGATAAATTTATATTCTTTGCGCGATTCTGACATGCTCGTTGTATTTACTTCATGACAAATATACGTGATTCATAGTAAATTTCCTGTTTTGTTAATGTGGTTGTTGATTAACGGCAGGATAAAATATAACTGGCGTGTTACATTTGAGTCAGTAACAAGATATTTTATATCTTGTTATTGTGAATTAGTAATAAGATATTTTGTGATATTGTAACAAGTAGTACAAACTAGCATGTCTTCGTCTATAAATTTCAAAGAGTGATTGTCACGTGAAATAAATCAGAGGCTCGTGTTTATTTGAAACTCATAAATAATTAACAAGGCCACATTAAGAGCAGCATTGAATAATTGAAACAAAATTAATTGAAGAAAGACGACAACAAAAGTGCCATTAGATGTTAAATATTATCCCGTGTTATATTCTGCTTAGCACTTAGATAAATTCAGACTTATTTCAGTGATTTTCATAATTTCATATCAACCTTTTTTTATTCTGAATGCTTTAAAGATAAACTTTTATTAATATCTACATAATTTTTCCAACCAACCGAGATCGTTTGTCAATCTTTCTGGAAAGCAGTATTAACGATGCGAGCAATTTCCTCTGCATAAACTCTTGATGCCTACAAACACGCAAAGAACACTAAATTTAATTCATAACTGTATTTCGACCAACCTAATCTACTGAAACGCCGATAGATTTGGGTGATCTATTTCAATAAAACAATACTCGATAAAATACGGATTACTATATTCAATTAGCCCGATGCACTAAATCAACGTCTAATACACGCCATTTATTCGTACGTATTCAATTGTACGCGTTATTTATGACTTAACAGCGCTTTTAGCTCGGTGAATTCCGAACGAAACGACGTTTCACCTCTCGCAGCGTAACGAGCTAATAAATACGACAGAACGAACGATGCTTAAAACTGTGTGCGCGCGTACGGCGATGAAGGATTTCATCAACCAACGGAGAAAATCACGACGCGTGCGCGCGAACATTGTTCATTCATCACTGCGCACTTGAAAGCGGGAACAGCGTAACACACGTCATTCAAGATAGGCCGGCATGAAATAAATCCTCCGCCTCATCAACTATAACGAAAGAACCATAGACAGCCGACGCGTATCGGGCGTGTCAAACACGAAACATGCATAAATTTGCAATTCAGGCGTGTCCCTGCGAGACACGACGGCGACCTCGTTAAACAAGATAACATTAACTGAAAAGCCAACTCTCTTTCCTCTCTCGTAAAACCTCTCTCCTATCCGGGTCCGATCGATCGGTTAGAACAACGTTCGAGGAATTCGCGTTTGATTATTTTCAGTGTCCGACCTAAATCTCGCTTCGTTCCCTGCTGAATGATTAACGAACCTCCTCGCTGCGTCTCGGGTAATTTCTGAGGGGACGGATCGCCTCGTAACACATTTCGTCACTGAAAGTGATTTTAGTGGGGCTAACCCAGAAAATCGGGCCAACGATTCGGGTGCAACGCTGATGCAACGAAAATTAGCGATTGGTTGATTTGGGTCACGTGATTCGCGAGGGGACGTGGGGTAAACCTCGAGTAGGAGTGGCGTTGTTTGGTACTGAGCGATCGCGTCTGTAATTTGTTTTGCGTATTCATTTCCTAGTCGGAACAGTTGCTTCTGGGCCTTTCAGTCAGACGAATCGTACTGGGGTACAAGTCGTGCAGTTTTTGTTTTTCTCTGTTTTATTCGAAATTGTAAAACGGAAGTCACGGGGTAAAAAATATATAAGAATTCAACAAAGAAACGAACGTTTCTCTTGTTCATCACTTCATCCTATCTCGTTTTTTACCTTCGAGAAAGATCTTTTACCCCAAGAGAGATGTTTGTCTTATTTTAAAACTTTAAATGTTTTTTTTCTTTTTTTTTTTTTTTTTGAACGTTTGAATATTTAAATATTTCCTTATTAACGCGTTATCTGTTGAGACTCGGATGGAAACTGTCGTATACATACTTTGATCCTTTTTAAAGATTTTTGTCTTATTTTCAATACTTTGACTGTACTTTGTTTTTTTTAAACATTTCGTTGTTAATGCCTTATTTTTACAAAATGTTTCCACTGGGAAACAATAGGTATATGTGTTTCATCGAAATTTTTACACGTTCTGTTTCGCAGCTCTGAATTATATACAGAAAAATGAGTAATAACAGGATTAATCCAACAGCCAGCCTATCAATTGTAACATGTACTGAACTCTTATTTCGATCCAGAGTTGGCCTAAATCCAAGTTAAAATAAAAATCCACGTCTTTCTCTGAAACGCGGACTTTCTTTGAAATTCCAACCCTATTCACGACATCGTCATATGCAACATACGTACATGTGCAAGTGTACATACAGCAGAATGAATGTAATTGGTTCGCAAACCTCGTTACAGCGTCTGTTCGTCGTAGCATACATATGTACATACATGCATATGAGTCCAGCGAAACAATGCAAGATTACTTACAGAATAATAGGATCAAAACCATAAAATGACCAGCCAATAGTTCAAACTGAAATCTCACGAAGGATTTATAGTCGATATGAATGGAATTATTAAGCAAAAAGAGCCTCGCGAAGCAGCTAGATTTATCAGTGCAAGAAATTTCACCGCTACTGGAATATGAAGAATTATATGCAATCAACGCTACATAAATGTGAATATTAAGTAAATTAGCATAATGCTGATAATATTAGCGAAATGCATTACAATATCTTTTTCTAGACCTTTTTCTTTCGAGCAATTTACGTAAATGATAGATAATAGATAACGAAAACTTTGGTTATCTTTAAAATTGTCATCAATTTTATACTCGAATTATAAAAATTAACTGTAAAATTACTACAAATTGTAAAAATATATAATAACAAAACATCTTACGTACAAAAGATTTTGATATAGCTGGTTTCTTAATATTGGATTTAGTCAAAAATTTACTTGACTAACATCGTTCTTAACGTCTCTACTTTGCTGTACGGCTCACAAAAGTATTCCAACACTTGCCACAGCAGAAACTTTTACGAGCATGTGATATTATGTGTGTGTTACATCATTTTTAAACATTTTGTCTCGGGAAGGTTAATATATCTCAAAACATTGTCAACGCGTCTTTATATTTTATATTTTGAAAGTGAAATATTTTAATTAAATGTTATACATTGTAAAATATTTTATATTGAAAGAGGTTGATATTCCTTGATACTCCTTTTCTACAAAAAGGAAAAATGACGAGTTGCATCGATCAGTGAATCGAAGAATACATTACTGCACTTGAGAGTCACGCCGCGACGCTACCGTAGACGCAACGAACGAAAAGTGTCGTCGAAATCCGGCGATCCGAACCGGCGAAGCTGTCCTCGACCACCGTGTTCCGTTCCGCGGGACGAGAATGGTCGCGGCCTCCGCGAGGGTGGGAGGTGGGGGGTTCTAATAATGTCGGGCGCGGGGCACAAAGAAGCCGGCACGTAGTAGAAAGCTTCCTTCAGTCGCTGGGTATTACCGGGGGACGACGACGGTGTACAGTATTCGCGGGCTTCGGCGTTGCTGGGCTCAGCGTAGATTTGTAGCCTGCAACGAGCACGTTCATCCCCTAAGTCTAACGTCTACTTTGCCCGGTTATATATGACCAGTCTGCCGCTATATACACTTATCGCGCGCATACGTTGGCCAGCCTCAAATCCCATCGTGCTTTTTGAACGTGAAATATGGAAGACTCGCGAGCAGTCGTGGGAGGGCGCGCACGGCCTTGGAGAGAGAATCTCTTGGTTCGCGGGAGTATCAGGGAAAATACAGACTCGCTCTCCCTCATTGCGCAAACGTTAGCTCGTGCAGGCGGATGTGTTATAGCTGTGCGTATCGGTGTACAGAAAAGCCGTGGCTTCTTGCGGAATTCCGCGACGAGAAAATTGGTCACTCACCTACGTGAGTCCGCTTCGGGCAGCAGATCTCTGTTGTCAACCGTTGTAGCTCGCTTTCGAGTAAATTCGCCGGACCCTGTCGAATCCGGCTTGATCCTCGAACGATCCTGTCTACCAGAGAGAGAGTACGGCACTTGCTGCTTCTCTCCGCTCGTTCCGCTCTCTCTAAGGGCGGTTTTGCGCGTCGAGAGATTGACAAGCAGAGGCAGGATTTTTGTGGAAATTATCATTTCCAAGATGAAGGATTGAAAACAGAATCCGTCGTGGTCCAACGTTGCGTTGATGCCACAACGACATACCGTGTGTATCAGATCGAATTAATTACCAAAGAGATAACCAAAGAAAGTAATTTGGTTTCAGATATATGTATATGCATTCTTTGATAACCTGCAGTTTAATTATACTAGATGGCCTGTAACGTTTGCTGAGAAACATCGCCAATTTTATTGTTTCACACTTCAAACACAAATATAATATATTTTATGCTTAAAAAAATTACAATGTTTAAATCGTGGCTTGATCGAAAACTTTCTGCCAGGATAGTTGTATCGTATGTACAGGGTGGAAAGAAAAGTTTGTCCATGGCTGTCATAGATGACTTCTACACCTTCGATTTGATAGAAATGTGAAGAACCTGCCACCAAAATTGATCTTGACCTTGAATTTCAAGAAACTATAAGTCACAACTTATGAAGAAAGTTTCTTAATCGTTTGGGTTCTAACAGCGACTTTACGGTTCTAGACGCGTGGATGTCTATTTTTACATAATTTTCGTATTAGGTTTCGCTAACATTTGATTTATCACAGTTGTAGCATCAGTGTGAGTCTAAAACTAACCGTTAACATTGATCGAAGTATAAATATTACATCCACGCGTTCAGAATCATAAAGTCGCTGTTAGGACGCACGCGGCCATTTTTTAAGAGAACTATTAGATTGCGACCTGTGGTTCCTTGGGAAAATCCGGGTCAAGAAATTCAGGTCAAGGTCAATTTTGCGGTTCTTTCGACGACTCAGCCCTGTCAAAAATTATAATCACGTAGAAAATGGACCACCGTGCACGTCGGCGGTGAGATCGCGCCGGCACTCGTTATTTTCGCCGTTCGAACTCGCCGGGAGTCGACACATTGGCAAACTAGCCAAGGTATCGCGGCATTAGCCAAGTTTTCACGGGAACACGAGCAATAACAAAGCCAATCAAGCTCGCGGAAGAAGCCTTTCGCACCGAGGAGGCCGATCTAGTTAGCACTCGGCGTGCCGCGCCGGTACAAAGAGAAAAGCCCGAGCTTCCCGAGCGTTTCTTCTCTTTAATACGCCGGGGCAAACTCTCGCGTGCTCGAATCCCCGCGTTGCGAAATCCGCGATTCTTGACGTAATCGCGCGCGCGCGCGCGCGGGGCAGCCGGTTAATTAAAACGCCTTCCAAGGCGCGTTTAATTAAACCGCTTCTAATAAATTCCGTAACATCCTCCGCGCCCTCCTTTGTTGGCCGTGTCGTCATTTACACGTGGCACGTTTATCACGCGGACAGTTATCAAAAGATCGAGGCCTCTGACGGCCTCGGTAACTCGACGATGCCGAGAGTTGAACGGCCACTGTCTCGTCGGTGGAGGCTGGCAATAAGCTGGGAGACTCTCGCGGTGTCCTTAACGCTCGCCGCTTCGTGGCAATTCGGTTTGTAAATGCGCGTTATTAAGCGGAGCGCTGTTCACCGCGATGAAGCGTAATAAAAAGTCGCTGTTACCGTCGTTACCGTGAAAACTGCTGTCTCTACAGGAGAATTTTACGGGAGAATATCGAGGAAACTCTCTCGTTTATTTCCGATTTATCTGTCCTCGTAGAGGACGTGTCTGTGAGGTGATATCGATACGATTGTAATGTTATCGAATCGCGAAGTAGGAAGTGTTTGGTAAATATACACGATGATCAACGTTTCGAGCTTTCGAGCTTTCTGTTCGGTTGACATTCGGATTCTTTGCACGAGTTCGAGTGTAGACTTTGAGATTTAGACAGGGTTCTCGTTCATTGATGTCGGTTCAACGTCTGGTCGAGAAACGGGTCGAGAAGAAACTGCGGAAAGTGAGAGATTTTAGAGAACAGAGTGGATAAAATAGAATTTTTCTTCACGAGAGTTGGGATCAAGTTACAGGCAAACTTGGTTCATTCGGGCCAGGGCCAAATTTCAGTCAATGCACGATCAAATGGTTGGTTAACTCGGCTTATTTGAACCCGATTTCCATTCCTGTTATTGCTCTAATAGTAGAAGGAAGGACTCTGTTCCTATTACATTCCTATTGTGTGAATACCAATTGCATAAACTTGTCCGATATGTTCGCATAAACGGAGTTTCACTGCAATTGATATTACGAAATAACGAATTAAGCAACTTTCTTTAAACGACGAATTTAATGTTTAACGTATAAAACGTTTTGTTTAAACTGTAAAATATATTTAAAAAAACCACGTATTTTTCATAAGTTTCTCCAAATAAATGATAAAAATGGAATCTTAATTTTTGCAAAAAAATGTAAAAAAAGTCATTATTTTCAAATCTTTTTTTCTCGCTGGGAATTGTTCTCTACTAAATATGTTTAAATATGTTTAAATATATTTAAAAAATATGTTAAATAAAAATATACGTGTTCAGATATATTTTGGTTCCGAAGAAAGCTGAGCACTTATTGTTCAGTACTTGCCCCATTTTTTAAATAGACACGTGAGTCTCCATACTCAACGTTTCGAAACAAATAAATCGCGTTGTAGGAGGGTCGACTGTACCAACTTGTCTCATCTGAAATGCTTAATCATCGTCGCTGCTAGTCGGTTGCCGCAATTTGCATAAACTGGCTCGCGAGCTACTCGCGAAACTCGTCGCTCTTTAATCTTGTCGGGCCACGGTTCGAAGCCGGCGCGATTCATCCGCGAGCGAGCAACTTCCCTCCTGAAATCGTGGATCAGATGGAACCCCCGACGCCGACGCCTCGCGACGTCCCAGTGATCGGTGGTTCCCGGAATTATCAGAACGTTGCGGATGAACTCGATCGTGTATCTTTGGCAGGATCCTTTAATGACTATCGCAGACGCGGCACCCTTTTGGAAGGAGGGAGGGATCCAGGAATCTCTTAACATCAAAAGCATCGTTACTTTTCGGATAAATTTTTAATCTTACTGCAAAGTCTTCACGAGAAATATCTCCTCCAACGCGAGGCTCCTTGAAGGAAATCGTGTCAATCGATTTGAATTCAGGAAATTTTCGAGCAAGTAGCGCTCGAGTTCATCCGGGGGTTGTCGAAATTGGATTTCTTTCTTTCCTTGGTTAATCCAAGTTGAAAATGTCTTTGTATTAATGTTAACAATAACAATTTATATAACTGTATTACGTAACTCTCGTTGCACTCGGAGCCACTTTGTTAATAATGACAACGATTTATATAACTATATCACGTAACCCTCGTTACGTGGGGCCAGTTTGTCTCAGCAAAATTCACTGAAAAAAAAAAGAAAAAAAAAATCATTTACGACAATTTCTTCGAACTGTCGCAACTTTTGCGCTAAATAGAGATGATTTTGAAACTACTCTCCTTCGTTTCTTTCGTTTAATCAAAGAATTAAGAAATTTCGTCGCTTCTCCCCCCTCCTTTTCCTGGATCGAAACGGCGAATGTTTGACCAGCAAAAGCACCGACTCGACGCTAACGGAATCACGTTTACGCATGTTTCAGAGGGGCAGCTGTACGCGGCGACAGTGGCCGACTTCTCCGGTGGCGAGCCGCTGATTCACAGGGAGAAGATCCGCACCGAGCGCTCCGATCTCAACCAGCTGAACGGTAATGGACGTCACGCAAATTGCATTAGAATATTCCCGCCCGGTGAACACGACGAGGCGGCAAGACTTCTGTCGCGAGGAGGGGGGGATGTGAAATTTTCTTCCGCGGCTTTGGAATTTTACCGCGTCCCTAAATTT